>CAUYRT010004135.1:0-64915 GCA_963574885.1 Lepilemur ruficaudatus
GCATGGTGGCGCATGCCTGTAGTCCCAGCTACTTGGGAGGCTGAGGCAGAAGGATCACTTGAGCCCAGGAGTTTGAGGTTGCTGTGAGCTAGGCTGACGCCACGGCACTCTAGCCCGGGCAACATAGTTAGACTCTGTCTCAAAAAAAAAAAAAAAAAAAAAAAAAACTTCTGCTCTTCAAAGACACATTAAGGAGAATGACAAAACAAGCCACAGATTGGAAGAAAATATTTCCAAATTGCATACAACTTTTATCCAGAAAACACAATAAACTCTCAAAACTCAATATCAGAAAACAAACAACAAATTGAACAATATTTCACCAAAGAAGACATCAGGATGGCAAAAAAGATGCTTAAGATCATTTATTATCAGAGAAATACATTCCAATTATATGATATTCTGGAAAACGCAAAATTTACCAGTGGTTACCAGAAGCTTGGGATTAGGTAACGGACTGACCATAAGGTGACTTGAAAATTTTTTAGACTGAGGAAACTGCTTTATATCTTAAATTACATGGGAGTTATTCAACTGTATGTTTTTGTCAAAATTCACAGAATGTACTCTAAGAAAGGTGAATTCTATTGTACATAATCTTAATGTTTAAAATGAAAAAATTACATCCCTAAAAATTCATACCAAAATACAGATGACAGCACTGACCCTTTAATCTCTGACTCTTTAAAATATACCTATCTAGGCCGGGCGCGGTGGCTCATGCCTGTAATCCTAGCACTCTGGGAGGCCGAGGCGGGCGGATTGCTCAAGGTCAGGAGTTCGAAACCAGCCTCAGCAAGAGCGAGACCCTGTCTCTACTAATAATAGAAACAAATTAATTGGCCAACTAAGTATATATAGAAAAAATTAGCCGGGCATGGTGGTGCATGCCTGTAGTCCCAGCTACCTGGGAGGCTGAGGCAGAAGGATCGCTTGAGCCCAGGACTTTGAGGTTGCTGTGAGCTAGGCTGATGCCACGGCACTCTACAGCCCGGGCAACAGAGTGAGACTCTGTCTCAAAAAAAAAAAAATATATACCTATCTAGAAGCCAGTGAATAATCAATGTTGCTTTACTTGAGTTACATTATTAAGACTGAGAATTTCTTTCTTAAAACTTGAGGCCATAGTCTTTTCTAATTTAATTCTGCAGTCATTACTTAAACCTTCATTGATTACGCAACTTTGCATGAGTAAAGACTATAAAACTTGGTTTCCTTTGACTGTCAACTCTATCATCTACTCCATAGATAATCAAACTACACAATCCTTTGCACTGCACTTAGGGAGAGATATAAAACTATTTTTAATCTGAATAGTTTTATTTTGAACATTAGAAAACACAGCTCTGAGAATATTCTAAGGTACTCTGGCAATTTCAAATAACATTAGGTACATCAATATATTTAACGTAATTTTTTCCAAAATATACCTTTTTTCATAATTCCTTGCTCAAAAACCTTAATGACTCACCAGAGCCTACAATATATAAACTAAGCTTACCTGGCATTCAAACTTCTCCACGATTCAATGTCAATCTACTGTTTCAATCATATTTCTACCACTCTCAGACACAAATTCTCCATTCTGGGCAGGGTAGCCTCAGAGTCTGATGCTTCTAACTTCTAAAATGCCCTCCTTGAATTACCTCAGTTTAAACACTATTCATTCAAAAGGTTTATCTCAAATCTAGTTTTTCCCTATAATTACTTGAAAGCACATTTATTTTACCCTTCTGTGAATTCATGTGCATTCATAATCTATGGTATTCATTTGTCATTTTACACTACTTTATATTCTTGTTTAAACGTTACATTTATGAATGTCATCTCATACTCTAAGTTTCTTGAGGGCAAATACTATTTCTCATACACTTCTTGTATCCCTGGGAATACAACAAATAATAAATATTCAGAGAAAAAATAATGTAAAAGTTAATTTTAAATTATTTTTAAGTTTTATATTTATTTTAAATTAATTCAACAACTTCCTGGAAAAGTTTATTTTACACTTTGAAAAACTGAGGCAGGGGGCACTAGACTTTGCTCCCTGAGATCTGCAACTGTTATCACTCACACTCATCTTTGAATCTCCAGAGTTGAATACAGTGCCTAACACATGGAAAACACTAAAATATTTAACTAATTTTTATTTTCTAGGGCCACAAAGTGAGAAATGGAACCCCAGAGTTCTATCCCAATCCTCCCAAGATAGTATTAGTACCTTGAAACGTTTTCTAATTTCATATCTGTTCACATATTCTCCCTGAATAGACTACAAATATCACAAAGACAAAAGCTGTGCTAACACCTCTTTTTAAAGCTTGAAAAGCAATTATCAAAGTTCTGAGTACATACATGCATAGTAGGTAGGCAATATTCTTATCAAATTTCTTAAAAGCAACGTAAGGGTAGCTCCTATACTTCTCTGCCCAGTGTAAAAACATGTTAGTTACTCTTCCTACAGGGAAGATTTATTTTTCATCATCTTTGGCACAAATTCTAGAATGCTCTCTGCCAGGTCCCATGCCCCAATAAATATGCATCCACAAGCAATTATGGAGATAGATAGCTTATGGGGAGGGGGCACTCTTTGGTCAGGTCCCAGTGCTAACCTGTGGTTACGGGGGAAGAAAAGTGGGGGGAGGGTGTGGCCCTGTGATTAATCACTGCCCACTCTGCTTAGGGGTATTTATCACAGCCCGCTGTCAGGTAAATCACTGGAAAAACACCTCTTCAGTAATTAATGTGAAGTGACGGATGGACAGCCCCTGGGCCCATTAATCAGGAACATCAGCAGCCTACAGAGATTATGAATGTCAGGATGCATAAACTGCCGGTGGATCAATAGGCCCAGGAATTCATCCAAGGCTCTCATTTCCGAAGCCATCTCCGGTACATTAGGTTCCCTCAACCCCTCCCCCAATCTGAAGTGAAAAGCAAGGCTTCAGAACAAAGAGCAGGAACTGAGGTCTGAAGTGACCATTGTAAGACAACAGTCAAGGAAGCTGGCCATGGCTAGGGAAGGTACCAAGACAGTCAACAGGAGCACAGAGAGCTATAACAAACAAGAGGCCCTCTCAGAAGGCTCAATATTCCTGCAAAAGAACCAGGAAGACACAGTTAACGTTGAATTATTCAGAGCCCAATTATCCACTTTAGGGATCATCCAGCTTCTTGCTTCTAATTTTTTACCCACTTCCCTAACCACATTGTCTCTCCTTTCATATACATTAGCACCACTAACACAAAAAAGAGAATAATAAAAGAATGAAAATTCAATTTTTGCTACCTGACAATCTAGCTAAAAATTTTCATTTAAGAGTTGAAGAATTCGTATAAAACAAAATCACTGAATTATCTTTGAATTTAATCTAACCTCATCCCTCATTACCATAATTAACAAGGAACTGCCAGCAGAAGTATCCACAATGTTAAAACAAAAAAATGCTCCATCAAAAGGGTCTGCTCAACTTGTAAAACAACTTGGAGCTGAAAGAGAATTGCTGTCTACTCATCATTTCAAGTTTAGTCAAATTTCATATGGGAAGTAAGGCTGGGCTATGGCCTCATATTGAATACACTCTTGGCTGGCAGTGACGGGAAGGAGACTGCACTTGCTTGCTGCCACATCCCGCCAAACCCCAGTGCTGTGCTTTGTGGTCAGACTCAGGCCAGGGCTGCAATTGTTGGTTAGAAAGTATCTCAGAGTTACGGCTGCCTGTTCTGCTAAATCTCATTTCATCCTACTGATGGATGGATGGACAGATGGCTGCTTGGTGAAAGCAGCATTATCAGCCAGCTTCTATGGAGCCTCTGAATGATGGATAGCCCTCTTTCTATTTTCTCCAAACCACCATCGATCCAAGCCATATTTCAGCGGTCAGAAGCCCAGTAATATTAAGACACACAATCAAGTGAAGTTACTTGCAGTATAAACCTCTAGAAAGAAATCCTAACACCTCTCCTTTGCTGTCATGAATTAGGCTAAAAATGTTACAGTTTCATTCTTTTTAGAGCCTATCCCAATGAATTCCAACAGCTCAAAGCCCACAGGGAACAGCTGGGCTCCATTCCTAGCAGCACTTGAAATGCTAGCTTGCCTGCCAAATTTTTTACTAGCCAATTCATTTAAACTCTACTGCAAAATGAACTCTGCAGTAGTAGTGAAGAGATCTGTGAATATGTGTATCCAGTAGAATGCGAAGCTATTAGAACCATCAAACCACCTACCGTTTGTCAGTGATATAATCACTAGCCTCAAACATGTGTGGAGCCTTAGACACACCAAGTAGACCCTGTCTACCAAAACCAAGAAGCAGGACAGATTAAAAGTCTGATTAAACTTCTATGTTTTATACATAATACTAAAATGCTATTTCTACCCAGTCTGCTTGACTGGCTTTTGCTCTCTTGTGCACTTATTAAATCGTAAGTACTAATCCTTCTCTTCTTTCACAGAACGCTTCTGTGTCCATTTGCTCTGCAACATTCTAGACACTAATCTCAGCTTGTCTATCTATTTAGACTCCATGTCTTTCCTTATTCCTTCCATGTTATCCTGAGCTCTTAGACAACAACTCAGACTTGTATAACTTGTATAACTGTATCAGTTATCTCCAATGGTGTGGCTGGAAGAAATGGACTCTGACCTCTAGCTTTGTGACAGATTCCAAGAACCCATACGCCCTCTTTTTCTAAGCTCAATTATCTCCAAATGACTCCTCCTCTAAATGCTTCCCTATCAACTATGCCCCAGATCAGCTTGGTCTGGCTCCTAGTCTTGGCTCCTCTTGAATGAACTGCTGCCATCCTGAGCCTATGCTCACAGAGAATTTGCTTGTATTTGTGGGGTTAGAAAAATGTCTCGGTGGAGTGGCAGCTGTCTTTTTTCTTCCTGTTACAGTAGTTTAATTTTAATACTTTAATATTTATGCCTTAACAACGTCTATGCTGTTTCTATCAAAAAGAAATCATAAGCTATTTTTAAAAGAAACTACCTTATTAAAGTGTTATATCAAGAACAGCACTGCCCTTCACATAAACATTAAAGAATTTTTAGAATCTGAGAATTAGATCACTGAAAGGGATCATATAGGTCAGAATTCAACATCCTAATTTTTCAAATAAGAATACTTAAGATCCAAGGTTGTAATGTCCATGGTTACATAGATTATTAGGTGGCAAAGCAAGATTGGAACCTAGGTTACAATTATAAATGCTCATTCTACTTTATTTCTCAGACATTTCATTTTCATTCTTGCGACTTTAGAGAGAATCGAGGGTAATGAAGGTTGAATGTTGTGTGTGTGCCTGTTTGGGGGAAGGAAGGTGGCCACAAATAATTAAATTTGGCCATCTATACTACTGTGCTTCCCATCAAAGTTGTCCATGAGTCATGGGAGAACCATTCACTGTCCTATAGAACAAAATTAGATGAATACCTGACAATTAGAAACTTACTATTCTCTTCTTCTTTCTGTAGTATTTGCCCCAGTCTTATCCAGAAGGTTGAAAACAAAAATTCACCAAGATACTGGATGCAAGAGAGCCTTTTGCTCTCTGACTTAACCATTAAATGGATGGAGAAACAATGTGTCCTCTTCATTGCAAAGAATGCCACATTCTAGTCAAATACAGAGTACAAGTTGACTGACTGGACTTCACCCTCTGGTGGCCACAATGTGTCACTACTGCATTTCCTAATTTGCAAGTTACCTCCATGGAGATCTTATAACCATACAGCAGAAAAGGACATTCAAAAATCATGTTGTATGACCTCCTCATGTTAAAGATGAGAAAACTGGTTGCAGAATTTGTTACGACTTACAACTATTTGTGTGGGAACTAAGACTAGAAGAACCCAGATCACCTATAAACTAAACTAGTAGCTTTATCACCATCATAGCCGCATCACCAGTTTTCCAACAGTACATACGCAGGATATATGCCGAACAAAGTTTAATCAGGAAGTTAATTGTGCTGCAAAAATAACCACATAATGCACATCAAATCCAAATATATTATCCACACTAATGCTCAACTCCGTTAGTATAAATGATCAGAATGACTTTTCCATCCCATTCCCCCCAAAAATGTGCCTGGTACACTGGATGAGAATTCTACTATGACTATTCTTACCATCAGAAAAAACATTTCTCCTAAGAATTTCAAAAAAAGGCACTTAGAAAAAAACAGCTGTGTCAGTTGAGTAACAAAGTAATGACAATTTAAAAAAAAGATATGGGGTCTCACTCTGTCGCCCAGGCTGGAGTGCAGTGGTGCAAACACAGCTCACTGCAGCCTCAAACTCCTGGACTCAAGTGGTCCTCCAGCTAACTTTTTATTTTTTAAGAGACAGGTCTTCCTACATTGCCCAGGCTGGTCTCAAACTCCTGGTCTCAAGCGATCCTCCTGCCTCGGTCTTATTTTATTTCTATATACTCCCTAAGTTCATATTAAGGCTGTTTTATTTGTATTAGCCAAATACATTTTAGAATAACCAATTTTTATACTCATTTGCAATGCTATCCTTAAACCAACACGAAGATCCTTATCTTTCATTTTAAAAAGTCTTTTTATACAGTTTCTACTTGGTTAAAGAATTATTAAGCCATGCTTAAGAGAACAATGACATATTTTTCAAAATCTGCTGCTGTGAACCATGTATAATTATGTTTTCTGTTTCATTAAGGTTTTGGCAAAAAGTGAAGTAGTGGTAGAGTAGTACCAATAGAAGTACAGGAAGAGAAACGAAGAAATAATCAGCTACCATTTAATGAGCAACAGTTACTATGTGGCAGGGATTGTGCTAAATGTTATATATATTATCTCATTTGATTCCAACTACCATACTATGAGATAGCCATTATTATCCCAATTTTACAGATGAGAAATCTGAAGGTTAAACAACTCAAGATGACACAGTTTTTAAGTGTTGGTTAGGATTTCAAAGTCCCTGCACTAGACTAGCTCATATTCAACAGGATCGTGTGTCTCACAATAATGTATTAATTTCATGAATATTCACAATTTGCTTAGAATCTGTGCAAATACAAAGCAACCAAAGACAGTTCAAAGACTGCTGCAGTAAAATGAGAAAACCAACTAAGATAAGAACTTAAATGCTTTCATGGCATGCCTATTTCCAATAACCTTCCAGACTTAAAAGTGCCGACAGTAATAATTCACTATTATCTCTGAAGCTTCCTCATTCACCTTGCCTAACCCTCAAAGCCATATGGTGAAGAACCTCTCCAGGTGTCAGGAGAGAAACTCCCTCTCTTCTATTCCCTATAAGAATAATCTCTATACTTCTCCCTACCAATTCCTCCAAGCATTTGAAAACACTATCTTTCTCTACTTCCCTTTCTCTAGAGGCACATTTGAACATGGGAACCACCACCATTGAAATCAATAACATAGTTCTTACACTCAAGAAGCTTCAAAGTAGAATGTCGAGTATATTTTTCAAATCTTGAGTCTAAAACAGAAGAAACTTGTACATAAAATACCAACTGCAGATGATATTTTTTCAGATGCAATCTTAAACAGAATAGTTACAGTATTTTAATATTAGTCTGCCTTGGACATTTATAGCCTTTGCCTCTCTGCACGCAGTTGCACAAAGAATATAGCTTACACGACTGAAGAAACATTTTGTGAAAAAAACTGAGTAACAAGACAATGAAAGATACAAGACACAAGATTCCAGTAGGATCTTGGGGGGGTCCCAAGATATGTAAACAAATTATGGCATGAAAACGCTTTTCTCACAACATAATATAATTTATGCCCCCAACTTATTTTACACTCCACAGGCTATAGTCGCCATGCCTCAGCACCAACTGATTTCACGCTTTACAGGCTGGGAAACAGTCCGCAGCTTAGTCTCTTTCACACTCCACTGGCATGGTAACCCTATGGCTCACCAACTTAACCGCTCCAAGTTTAATGTTAGCAGTTATTAGTGAGCACCTCAAAAGGCAGAAGATCAAAGCTTCAATATAACTGAACAACAGCAATATAATATGTAATAGAAAGGTAGAGAAAAGTTTGCTTCCTTCCTTGCGTATATAAATGGTAGTAGCAGGCAAGGAGAGAAGGAAAGAAACACTCTCCTAAAACTTCTTTCTCTTACCATACATCTGGAAGTTGGTCTGTTTCTATAGTTATTTGAAATTAGCTCCTCTCCTGGGTCTATTCTGGTTTAAACTGATACACTATCATTGACAACAAAGGAGCTCAAACGGATAACGCTTTGAGGGCTGTACCTCAACCCTAACATGCATTAAACTTGATTTCTTTTTCTTCTAGTATTCAGAGTCAGCTAATAAACCACTGAGTAAATTTTGAAAACAGAGGCCACTAGACTTAATTTGCACTAAGTGTCTTATAATCTCATTTGATTCCAACTACAATACTAACAGGTAGCTATTATTTTCTCAACTTTACAGATGAGAAATCTGAAACTTAAGTTACTTATGATCACACAGTTTCCAAGTGTTCATAAGGATTTCAAAGTCCCTGTACTTTACTACTATACCACCAGACTACAACACATAACTTCTAAAAATTGTGATGGTATAAAACAAAGCATAGCAGAGAATAGTTTCATTTTAAAAACACCGAAGTGCACCAATAGCAACAAAAATGAGTAATTGTAAATGAGGTAGAATCTGTATATTAGAGATACAGTTAATACTCTCTATCTATATTCTCTCTCCTGTAGCTATGCCAGCAAGTGTGAAAGCCAAATGTGCCTGTTGAGAAACTGAGAAACCAAAAGAAGCAAGATTCACTTTAAAGCAAGCAAAGAAAGAATTAGCAAGTTAATAAATTTAACAGTTTCTCTTCTATGCAGTTTCAAAGTTTACTAATTAGAGTTTCAAGAGTAAGAATTATTTTAGAATATAATAACATCTTCAAAGCAATGTTACTTTAAGGATAAGAAAGCCTATATAAAGGGCTACAGAAGGCTTCTAAGGAAGAATAATCTACTGAATGAACATGGCTCAGGTACTTAAATTGCATTAATCTATTACCCTTATGATACGAAAGAAAGATAAATGTTAAAGACAGGTGTAAGCTAACAATAAGTAATGGCATTTTCTTACCAAACAAGTATTTATTAAGTGCACATACCGTACTAAGATCTCTGCTGGGCTAGTGGAGATTATAAAGTAGGACTACAACAACATGGTTTGAAACACATGAATAAAAATGTAACTTCCGCCTTAAAATGTCTGTACCTATTTGGAAAGATTTTTTGTTTAAGTTATTTTAAGGGAGTAATGCTGTAATTGCCAAATAAAGAAAAAAGCACTAAATGATAGAAACCCAGAGGAGAGAGTTATCACTAAGGGCCTGGAATGGCTGAGAAAAATGTCATAAAGTGGATAGAACTGGAGCTAGGCCTTCAGAAGCAGATAGTCATACAAAGAATTGAGGGAAGACATTCCAAGTGAAAGGAAAAGACCGAATATGTGAAGAGGCAAAAAGTCAGAAAATGTTATATTGATAGTTACAAAAACTAGCTGTCTTAGTCAGTTTGGGCTGCTATAACAAAGTACCATAGACTAGGTAGCTTATAGACAACAGAATTTTCTCACAGCTCAGACAGCTGAAAGTCCAAGATCAGGGTGCCAGAATAGCTGAATTCTGGTGAGGGCCCTCTTCTGGGATGCAGTTAAGCTGAGTCTCAGTGTATCCTCACATGGCAGAAAGAGAGCAAGCTAGCTCTCTGGCCTCTTTCTTACAAGGACACCAATCCCATTCATGAGAGCTCCACCCTCATGACCAAATTACCTCCCAAAAGCTCCACCTCCAAATACCATCACATTGGGGATTAGATTTCAACATACGAATTTATGGAAAACACATAAATATTCAGACCATGACACTAGTCTAGCTAGAGTCAAAAGGTTTCCTGTAGGAAAGCTGTGGAAGATTCCACCAGAAAGACTGTGCTAGGTTTAAGCAGTTAATACCCTAGACAGTGGAAAATCAAGTCTTGGCCCTACAGACAATTTCTTAGAAGGAATATTACAGAGTGTCCCAAAAGTCACCATACATAGGGAAAATAGGAAATTATAACTAAATGTACCTTGATTTAAATACGTATCAATGTTTTAGGAGATAAGACAGCAATCCTAAAACTGATACCTCTCATATGCTTATTTAATACAACAGTATCAACGACCAAACAGTAATACATTTAACCTAAAATCAGAAACAGAATCAGCAGGACTGGGCTCCAAAACAATATGTCCCAAGTCTAATCCTATACTCAGAATTAGACATTATACCTAGGGAAGCAATCAAATACATTTACTTTGTATAACCATTCTCATACTCAAGGAAGGAACTGAACCATAACTTGCCACACATTAAATTCTATTCCATAATCCAAATAATATCCAGAAATTCCTGCATTGATGTCTGACAAAGATTGCTATAGTTGGTCATGTCATTTTTGAAACAATACCAGCTGGTAGGTGGCATGTGTATGTGTATCAAATGAAACAAACAAATAACCAGATATATATTTGTCTGAGATAAAGGCGCAGCCATTTTGGATTTAGATATAGTAATGGCCTTATAACCACTGCAACAATTCCTGGAAAAGATAAGCCCCATCCCCATTACCCTAACCTTTATAGTTTCATGTCCTGGCATGAAGTGGTACTTGTAGTCTCTTCAAAATTTTTAATTCCATCCAATCCATACTTTCATCAACAGAACATCTAACCTTACAGTGTTGATGACAGAATGAAACAATAACACCTTGAAAAGAAGAGTGAAATACACATTTCCACCCCACCAAAACTCCCTACACTGTTTATTTCAGTCATATTAGCAGAGTCTAACTAGAAAAGCTTACATTGCAACTGTCTACAAAAACTAAGAGCTGCTCTGCTCTTGTCTCATTTCTTCCCCTCCCCATCTCCTTTATAACTTACACACAACCACCTCACTCTGCTGTCCATCTTTCCCAACTGCTGCCCAACAATTCACAGGCTGTCACTGATTGTCAGCACTGCGTCTGGGGACTTGAGAAGTACTCTTGTGGGACAGCACAGTGTGTTAGCACAGCATTTTCCAGGACACAATGTCACTCTTTATAGCCAGCTGCAAATTAGTTTCTTCTTAAAAAAAAAATAATACTCCTAATAAGACAGGTACAAGGAGATTTTAAATAACCAAGATTAAAACTCACCTTGATTTGCTCTGAGATCTAGGCCTTTTCAGTCAGGCACTGTGAAATCCCATGCCTTCTCTAGTCATATGAGCCATGCAAAACACCTGGAAACATCTGAAAACAGCTTTCTGATGCAAACAAAAGCAAAAAGACTACCAAAAACATATCAAAGGAGAATCTTATCTCCCCCTCTTTCTGTGCCTATGGCTCTTCATCCTTGGATTCTATTTGAGAATGCTTTGTTTAAAGTCAGCTCTCAACATCAACATTTATTTCTCACTATGTTTAGCTTTGTGAAACCATTTAAAAGAAAATTCTGCAAATCACCAGTATCATGTCATAGTTGCCATGCAATTTTGGCCATGTACTTCACAAGAGTACAATTATCTTCAGTGGCTGCAACCAACCCTCTGGTTACCACTAAAGCCTTCACCCTGTATATCAGCTTCCCAGTTGCCACTGGCTACACATGAGAGTCAGAAGCTGGACTATACTAAAAAGATCATCAGAGAACCTGGGTAAGAAAATTTCTCATAAAATAGCAGGTCATATCAACTTACTAAGTCTTCTTTGGAAAAAAAAATTTTTTTAATTGACAAATACCTATAGAGCAATATTTAAAGAATCAAAATCAGTTATCCAATTATTTTTCATTTCCAAGTTCTTTAATAACAGTATTCGGCCAGGCGCTGTGGCTCACACCTGTAATCCTAGTACTCTGGGAGGCCGAGGCAGGTGGATCGCTCAAGGTCACGAGTTTGAAACCAGCCTGAGCAAGAGCGAGACCTCATCTCTACTATAAATAGAAAGAAATTAATTGGCCAACTAAAAATATATAGAAAAAATCAGCCGGGCATGGTGGCACATACCTATAGTCCCAGCTACTCAGGACGCTGAGGCAGAAGGACTGCTTGAGCCCAGGAGTTTGAGGTTGCTGTGAGCTAGGCTGACGCCACAGCACTCTAGCCTGGGCAAGAGAGTGAGACTCTGTCTCAAAAAAAAAAAAAAAAAACAAAACAGTATTCATTCTGCTTTATTTTATTTTACGGATGATTTAGATGAGACCTATTCTTCCTAAATCAGTTATTCAAACCCTTAAACACTGCTTCTTTGCTACTCCTGTATGAATTACAGGGAAGCTAGAGCTTGACAAGAAGGAGGTTAACTCTCAGTTGTTACAGAGGAAAGTGACTGAACAGAACAAAGCTAGTAATCTAACTATGAAAACTAATCTCAACATTTAACCAGCCCCTATTGTCCTCTCCATAACGAACACCAAAATTAAGATAGTGAACAGAAGCAAAAAATCTTCAAAAGACCCTAATTTTCTTTCAGGAAATTGCCTCTTTCAAACTTGTTTAACATGAGAGTCACAAAATAAAGTGACACTGAAGTATCAAGATATAAGCAAACAAATATTTACTGTAAATAAACAATACTTCTATAAAATAGGCATAAGTATGGGCAACTTACCACATAAATGACATTTATTTTTTGAATAAAATGCTACAACATGCAGATAGATTATGTCTGAAGGCAAATTGTACAAAGTTCCCTTTTGACAGCAGCCTCACCTAGAAAATAACAATAAAAGTCATGTTTATAAAAAATATATAGTTATTTCTTTGACATCTGTCTAGGCACTCAACTTTCATCATCTCATTTTGTAAATACTAAGATTTAACACAGTGATTTGCCATAGAATGTGCAACGAAAACACACACACAAAATACTTTTTAGAAGCTCGAACAATAAAGAAATGCCATCTTCTGTCATTCTTAGGCTTCTGAGGACTTGTCTAAGGGGACAGAAACACCTACTAACTGTGAACAAAAAAAGAGATAAGAAAAAAATAATATAAATAATCAAAAACACAAAAAGATGTTCAAATTGTAGTCATTACTATACTTCTAACACATAGGACAGCTTATGGAACTTGGTGGATGCTCATTAAATATATGCTGGCTGGCTGGTCAGCTGGATGGATGGACAAAAAATAAACCTCATCAGTTAGCAAAGAAATTTCAGAATAAACATACTCTGTTTTGCCTATCAAACTGACAAAGATTTAAAAGAGCAATAAGGTTTTATTTTGGTGAATGTCAACAGACTAGGGCTCAAACATGCTGTTGGTGGAGGTATTCGTTTTATTAATATAGAAAACAGTTTAACAATATGTTTCAAAAACTTTTATAGATCAGAGGCCTTTGACAAAATAATTCTCCTTTGAAGAATTTATCACAAGGAAATAACTGGGCTTCTACAAGGATACTTATTCCAGAACTGTTTTATAATAGTGAAAAATTATAAACAACTTGAATGTCCCTATATGAGCCAGGTTAAATAAATTATGGTACATTCATACTATAGAAAACTATGCAGACATTAAAAACAATGATGTATCTCCATAAATACTGATATAAAAATCTACAAGACATGTTCTGAGTTGAAAAAATTGGAAAATTTAACAAGGAGTGTATAAAACCAATATGAAGAAAATTGTAAAACATATCCTGAAAGACACAAAAATAATTTGAGCAAATGAAAAGATATTCTTTGTTTTTGAATAGAAAACTTAACACAACATCATACAGAAGTGAGTTCTCCCTAAATTAATTTATAAATTTAACATAACCCCAATAACAATACCAGCAACTTTTTTTTATGGAGACAGACAAGCTCATAACAACAGAAAAATAAACATGTAAGAATAGTCAAGAAAACACAAAGCTAGCCCTTGATATATTATCAAGCCTCTTTAATTGAACAGTATAATAATGGTACCGGAATACAAAGTCTAGAAATAAGGGACCAAATGGAAATTTCATATATGATAAAGGCGGAGGCAGGGCACAGTGGCTCACATCTGTAATCCCATCACTTTGGCAGGGCAAAGCAGGAGGATCACTTGAGGACAGGAATTTCAGACCAGCCTGGGCAATACAGCTGTAGAGACCCTGTCTCTACAAAAAATTTTAAAAATTAGCCACGCATGGCGGTATGCCCCTGTAGTCCCAGCTACTTGGGAGGCTGAGAGAGGAGGAATGCTTTAGCCCAGGAATTTGAGGCTGCAATGAGCTGTGATTGTGACCCTGCACTGCAGCCTACGCAACAAAGCCAGACCCATATCTCTTTAAAACAAAAAAAAAGTTAAAACATAAAAATAAATTGTGTTATGTATATTTTACCACAAAAAATAATTACAAAAGGAAAAACAGTAATAATGAGGTGATCAAAGATCACACTATCAGTATTTCAAAATCTTGTGCCTCCTGTGATGTCTTGAGAAGGTACTCCTGTCAAAAATGAATCACTGCCTGAGCTCCACCTCCCCCCTCCGAGTCTCTACTCCCCCACCCCCCAACCCCACCCCATCCCCATCCCCATCAATGGAAAAATTATCTTCCATGAAACCAGTCCCTGGTGCCAAAAAGGTTGGGGACTGCTGCTACAAAGTACACTACAACAATGGGTAAAACCTGAACAAACGTGTAGATTAGATAACAATATTAAATCAATCTTGATTTCCTGATTTTGACAACTGTATTGTGGCTATATAAAAGAATGCTCTTGTTTTTAGAAAGAGCACACTGAAGTAAATATTTAATGTTGTTTTTAGAAAGTGCACACTGTAGTAAAGTATTTAAGTATAAAGGAAAATAAGGTCTACATCTTACTCTCACAAGAAATATGTATCTATATATTGAAAGGCAAAGAACAAGAGAGAAAGGAAATGTAAAATGTTAATATTTGGGGTATATGGGTGAATTCTTTGTACCATTCTTAGAACTTTTCTGTATTCTGAAATAATGTCAATAGAAATTAACAGAAAAAAAAAAAGATGTTACCACAGTGCCTGGCACACAATCTACAATCAAATAAATGGCAGTTGTTAGATGTCATTAATGAAAATATAATTTCTAGAATTCTGTGCAAAAAATTCTCTTGACTCAAGAGATACATATTTTTATGGTAGAAAAAAATGGGGGAGAGGAAAAAGATAACATATATAGTATGTCCCATTTAAACATATATGCACAAATGCAGAGAAAAAGACATTGTTCACAGCCATGGTAAAAAGTTTCCAATGACCACTTTTAAATCCATTCAACTGATAAGAACAATTCACTTCCTCACTCTTTTATAAGCCAATTAATCAGTTAGCCTTGCTTCTGAAAATCAGCAGCAAATCAGGGACAGATTCACTGCAATAAAACATCTGTGAGTGCCAACCAATCAACAACAGTCTCACCCGTAACCATGCTTCTATAGATGATGTTAACTGACTTCTGCCTCTAAAATCTTTTAATCCCTGAACCTGTGCTCCCCTAAAACACAATATAAAATTAGCAATCTGCTTTGTTCAGGAAGATTGTGCCTGATCAGATATTTCAGACAGTGATAGTCTCATCATCCTTTGGTAACAGAAGAAGAAATAAACCAAAGGAAAGAAGACAGGATAACAGGATATCTAACACAAGAGAGAAGTGAAGGAATACTGGTGAATGGGATTCCAGGATAAATGTGTACCAGAAGCAGAAGGCAACCAATCCAGAATGAAGTATGTGACAAAGAATAGGCACGTCGAAAACTGTTATCCACATGCTCTATGCCACAGTATCATCTTTTTAATCCAACACAACTATTAGAGGATGTGTTTCACCTAGGCAAGAGGTAAATGAAGAATGAGGAAGAGATGAATTCTAACAATACTGGATATCAAACCCAGGAGAGAAAAGTCTAAGGATAACAACAAGGGGAAAGCATCCCAGGAAAAGAGCTAAGTAGCAGGCCTAGCAAGTAGGCTTACTGTTTAAGTAGGATGCTGGAAATCTCTAGAAGAGAAGAAAGAAAAGAAAGAAAAAAGAAGAGAAAGAAAAGAAGAGAGACAGATGAAAAAAAGGAAAGAAAGAGAAAGAAAGAAGGGAGGGAGGGAGGGAGGGGAAGGGAGGGATAAAGGGAGAGGGGGAGGGGGAGAGAAAGAACAAAAAGAAAGTTGGAACTGACAGATTACTGAGACTGACCTTATAGAAAACTGTCCTTAGAGGCTATTTAAGACACTATTAGCAAATAAAATTTGCACAGGCATAATAATGTAAACACAACATTAACTACTTGATTTAACCAAATATTGTAATATAACTAAATTAGGAAGCTAGGGGAGGAGCTGCAATAGAGATGGTTATTTAAGAACAGTAAAACTTTCTCTACCATAATAGAAACTCACCATGTAATGAATAAATTGGTGAATCAGAGACAGTATATTTTTTTAAAATATGGAGCTATATAACTGCAGAAAGAAACAGCTTAAGGAAGGAACTAGAGAGAGTTGGGAGGAATGGAACAAAAACTATTCACTACATTATTATAAATCCCTTTTTTACCTCTTTGATTTTTTAAATTATGTCTATTTTAAACTATTGATAAAATATTTATAATAATTTTAAAAATTGTTTCAAAGAAACAAAAGCCAAATTGCAACATGTGAACTTTTTATCTTAAATATACTGCGCATCCACAATTATGGATAAATAAAACATTTTCAATTGAAAGAGACAAAAAAATTATAGAGAAAGTTCCCTTTTTGTTGGAAGAGCTTCATATTTCTAATGCTAAAAGAGCATAAACACACAAATATGGAAGATTTAAAAATAAAAAACTTTAAAAAGCAAATAATTACCAATTAAGTAGACAGAGAGAATTCAGGAACTGTAATACTAGGAAGATTGTAGGTCTGACCTTACTTACAAATTCATTAATGATCAGGAGACAGTGCAAATAACACATTTAATTAAATTTGCTCATTTATCTATTTTGGGAAGTACGATTAACAGCAGTGACAAAGAATAGTATTACAAAGGACAGAGACAGTTTAAAAACACTGGCCAAAAAACCCACCAAATTGGAGAGTGCATGGAACAGTGGTAAAATTTTATATTTAAACAACAAAAGAGAGATGTCAGAGGCTTATTTACCATCAATTTTACTGCACACTGTTGTCATATGAAGTAATCTTGGCCAACACTAATGTTAAATGGGGGATATATATACACACACACATATAAATACATACATATACACAGACACGATTTTTTCTTTATTAAAGACCAATAATCCTAATTAAGCAGGGATTCATGAAGGGATTATACCCTAAAAACAAAGTACTGTTGATACAATTTGACAAGACTAGCTGTGTACTCATAGTTTAATAATTACAGAAATTCTGTCAAGGATTACCAATAAGGAGTTAAACTGTCCTAAAGACAATTAACTGTTACCTACCTTATATTCTTCATCTACCTACACTTGGATTATCCTCACTGTTCCTGTTCCTTATTCCCAGGCACTGACCATTCAAAGTAAAGTCTACATTTCCCAACTTCTCCAGAAGCAAGGTGTGACTATGTCACTAAGTTTCATCAACAGAATATGAATATGAGCAAAAGTGTTACAGGCTGAGCATCACTAATCAAGAATCTGAAATGCTCCAAAATCCAAAACTTTCTGAGCACCAACAGGATGCCACAAGTGGAAAACACAACAACTGATCTCATGTGATGGATCACGGTCAAAACATAGGCAGGAAACGCATAGTTCATTAAAAATGTCAAAAATTCTGCATGACACCTATAGTGTAATTCAAATATTCCAAAATCTGAAAAAATTTGAAACACTTCTGGTCTCAAGCATATCAGATAAGGGATATTCAACCTGTATACACATAATTTCCAGGAAGTATCCTTAAAGGAATGGAGATGTGTTCTTTTCTTTTTCCTTTCCAATGACTGGAACGTGGATAAAGCAGCTAAAGCTCTGGTAGCTATCTTAGACCCTAAAGTGACTTTGGAAAATAATAGAATCCATGCACAGTGGAGTAACAACTTGACACAACTAGCAAACCATACCAGTCTTAAATTACTTCTGGAATTCCTGACTCAAGAAATAAACTTCTATCATATTTTTAAGATTCTGTTATTGGTTGTAACCAATCTAATCTCAATTAATATAACCTCTATACTAATATACAACCTTTGTTTTCTTTCTTTCCCTAAATAATCTCTCTCTGCTTTTTTGCTGGCTTCTTTTCTGCCTCCCACTCCCTTCCTATTAGTATTCCCCAATATCCCATCTTTTCTGTTCTACTCTCAATAAGCTCTAGCCCAAACATTCTAAAACCCACATCACTATGTCTGATTTTCTGAGCTCCAATTTTATCTCCAACAGCCTATCATTTCACTCATATAAGACATAACTATATAGGAACATAACGCATTTTTAAAACAAAATAGAGAAAGTGGTGGTGGAAGCGATAGTAATAGTTGTGGTGGTGGTAATAGCTAATATTTACTGAGCTCTTAATATTTGCCAGGCATTGTTCTAAGCCTAAGAGCTAATCCTCACAACAATCCTACAAAGTAAGGAGTACTGTCACCATCTCCATTTTGCTAATGAGGAAAGTGAGACCCAGACAAATTAAATAACTTGCTCAAGGCAAATATCTAATGTATTAAAGAGATCATTCAAACCTAGGCTTCCCAGAACCTACCCTCTTAACCAGCACACACCAGCACCTTATTCCAAAGAGGTTATCACACATTCTTCTGGTTCCAAAATAGCAGAGAAGCAAGCCCCCTACAGAAAACCATAAACAAATACACAATGCCAAGATTATCACCAAAAATTTCCCAGGACTCAAATATGAGGAGGAGACAGTTCCAAGGGCCACAGAAACATGAAGTGGAAAAACCCCCAGCACACAGTGGGAGAATCAGACTTCCATATTGGTGACACTCCTCCCACCAATCTGCTTGGCATCAAACATGCAGAAAAGATCCCCTTGACACCGGAAAAAGTGAAATCAAGGTAGACAACCAGCTTCTCCATCAACTTGGGATCTCTGTCAGGAGATCTGTCCCTGCCTCAACCCACAGGAAATGCCTAAAAGAAGAAACATTCCTGAGGACAGCCAGAGACAAAAGGGGGAGGTGAGACTACCATCCCTGGCCCTGGAAACTCTGCTCTGTAACTCTACCAAAAGAGAAGCCAAACCAGAGTAGCTGTTCAGCAGCACCACGCTGTTGGAGAGTCATTCCACAGGTTCCCCTAGCCAGCCTTTACAAACTACCAGGATATCCCCTTTGGGACCTTCCCCATTCAGACAGGTGGCATTTTAATTGTTTACTAAAACCAAGGTCAACCTGGGCTGAGGGTGCTATCTAGTGCTGAGAAGGAGGCAGCAATCTGGGGAGGCAAGAGGAAGGACAGAAAATCAACAAGTAAATTACAAAGAACTTCTAAGCAAAACACATCCAGTAAAAACCAAAACAAGCCAAAGACTGGAATAAATAATCCTTCAATGCAAAGACACAGACGTACATCCATTAGAAACAACAACACACAAGGAACCATGAACTCCTAGTGGACCTTTAAAACAAGGAACCAGTGACTGACCCTAATGAGATGGAGATATATGAACTTAAGAATTCAAAACAGCCATTTTAAGGAAACTTAGTGATCTTCAAGATAACACAGAAAAGCAATTTGGAAATTTATCAGAGGAATGTAACAAAGAGATTGAAATAATAAAATAAAAATCAAATCTTGGAACTGAGACATACATTTGCTGAACTGGAAAAATTCATTAAAGGCTCTCAACAACAGAAAGGATCAAGCAGAAGAAAGAATCAGTAAGCTCAGGCCAGGTGTGGTGGCTCACGCCTGTAATCCTAGCATTCTGGGAGGCCAAGGTGGGAGGATAGTTTGAACTCAGGAGTTCGACACCAGCCTGACCAACAGTGAGACCCTGTCTCTACCAAAAAGAAAAGGAAAAAAATTATATACAAAACAACAAAACCCAACCAGGCATAGTGTGACTGTAGTCCCAGCTACCAGGGAGGCTGAGACAGAAGGATCACTTACAGCCCAGGAGTCAGAGCTTGTGGTGAGCTATAATGACATCATTGCACTCTACCCAGGGACACACAGTGAGAGTCTGTCTCAACAACAACAACAAAAAAAAAAAAACAAACAAGGGAAAAAAAAAAAGAATCAGTAAGCTTGAAGACAGGATATTTGAAAATACAGTCAGAGGAGAAAAAAGAATGGAAAGGAGTAAAGACTAACTACAAGATATAGAAAATTACCTCAAAAGACCAAACCTAAGAATTACTGGAGTTCCAGAGGGAATTGAGCAAGAGTAAGGAGTAGAAAGTTTATTCAAAGAAATAATAACAGAAAATTTTACAAAACTTGAGAAAGAAAAAAACATGTAGGTACAGGAAGCTCAGAGAACACCAAATACATTTAACCCAAATAAGCCTACACCAGGGTATGTAATAATCAGATTCTCAGAAGTTAAGGCCAAGGAGAGGATCCTAAAAGCAGCAAGGGAAAAGGAGCAAATAACACATAAAGAAGCTCCAATTTGGCTGGCAAAAGACTTCTCAAAGGAAACCATATAAGCCAAAAAGGAGTAAGATGACATGTCACAAATGCTGAGAGGAAACAAAAACAAAAAAACCGACATCCAAGAATACTGTATGCAGAAAATTTACCTTTCAGATATAAAGGAGAGATAAAGTTTTTCCCAGACAAACAAAAGCTGAGAGAGTTCACTACCACCAGACCTAGAGGTCCTCAATTTGAGAGAAAAAAACACTAATGTGCAAAAAAAGCGTATGAATAAACCCAGAATACTCTAATAATATAATGGTGGTGTGCAATCTGCTCATAATTCTAGTATGAAGTCCAAATGACAAATCTATCAAAAATAGCTATAGCCACCTGTTAAGATAGGCAAAATAAAAATATGTAAATTGAAACAACATAAATTCAAAATGGGGGGATAGAGTTAAAGTATAGAGTTTTTTTTTTTTATCTTTCCTTTGTGTTCTAAGATGAGCTGTTGTCTCTTTAAAATAACTTGTTATAAGATGTTTCTTGTAACCCTCATGGTAACCACAATGTAAATACCTATAATAGATTTGGTAACAAGAAAAAGCAAGGCATTAAAACATACTACCAGAGAAATTTAACCACAAAGGAAGACAGTATAAAAGGAAAAAGAAGTTACAAAACAAAGAGAAAACAAGCAACAAAATGGCAATAAGTCCTTACTTATCAATAACACTGAAGGTAAATGGACTAAATTCTCCAATTAAAAGGCAAAAAGTGGCTGAAGGGATAAAGAAACAAAACCCAACTATTAATATATGCTGCCTACAAGAAAACCACTTCACTTATAAAGACACATGTAGACTGAAAGTGAAGGGGTACAAAAAGATACGCAACTGGAAACCAAAAGAGCAGGAATAGCTATATTTCTATCAGATAAAGCAGACTTTAAGTCAAAAACTGTAAAAAGAGACAAAAAATTCACTATATAATGATACAGGAGTCAATTTGGCAAGAGGATATAACAATTATAAATATATCTATACACCCAACACCAGAGTTCCCAAGTATATAAACATCAGAGTTAAACTACACACTAGACCAAATAGGCCTAACTGATATTTACAGAACATTCCACCCAACTGCTACAAAAATATATACTTTTCATCAGCACATGGAACACTCTCCAGAGTAGACCGTATCTTAACCCACAAGTCTCAACAAATTCAAAAAAACAGAAATCATATCAAGTATCTTTTCTAATCACAATGGAATAAAACTAGAAATCAATAACAAGAGGAACCTCAAAAAATACACAAACACATGGAAATTAAACACCATGCTCCTGAATGGATCAATGAAGAAATTAAGGAAATTTAAAAATTTCTTGAAACACATGAAAATCAAAACACAACATACCAAAATCTATGGGATACAGAAAAAGCAGTACTAAGAGGCAAGTTTATAGCAATAAATACTTTATATCAAAAAAGTAGGAAGACGTCAAATAAACAACCTAATCATGCACCTCAAGAAACTAGGAAAGAACAAACCAAATCCAAAATTAAAAAGAAAGAAATAAAAAAGATCAGAGTAGAAATGAAATTGAGATTTAAAGAAAAGACAGAAGATCAATGAAACAAAAAGTTGGGTTTTTTTGAAAAGATATATAAAATCGACAAACTGTTTAGCTAGAAAAAAAGAGAACCAAATAAAATCAAATGAAGAAGGAGACATACAACGGAGACCAAAGAAATACAAAGAATCACTAGAGACTATTACAAACAACTATATGCCAACAAATTGAAAAATCTAGAAGAAACAGATAAATTCCTGGACCCATAAAACCTACCAATATTAAATCATGAAGAAATAGAAAACTTCAACAAACCAATAACAAATAACATGATTGAAGCCGTAATAAAAAGTCTCCCACCAAAGAAAAGCCTAGGACCTGATGGCTTTACTGCTAAATTGCACCAAATATTTAAAGAACTGATACCAATTCTACTCAAACTATTCCAAAAAACTGAAGAGGAGGGAATACTTCCAAACTCATTCTACAAGGCCAGCATTACCCCGATACCAAAACCAGACAAGGACATAACAAAAAACACGACTGAAAAAGACTGAGAGAAAAAAAAAAAAAACATAAAAAATGTGGGCCTTGTTATGTTTAGATTGTAAGATTATGAGTATCTTTTGTTGTCCTTTTAAATTTTCTGTATTATCTTAGTTTTCTATAGTAAGCCATATATTTGATTTTGAGAAAAAAATTATTTTAAGAAAATAATCTTTTTTTTATTTTAAACTACACTGAGGGGTCGAGTAAGCACCTAACAGGTCTGTAACCCATAACTTGGCTTGGTATTTGCATGGTGAATATGCAAAATAAACTTAGTATTTAAGGGAAAATGTTAATGTAATAAAAATATCATAAACTTATTGATTTACTGTTAAATATGTTTTTCTTCCTTTTCCTAACTATAAATATTTATGAGTTCTCCTCAAAAACTAACTAAATAAGCTCTCCATCTCTTGGTCATGCCCTCCTGGTTGCTCCCTCATTCTGTCTCCCTCCCTGTATCTATCTTGTCTTTCATTTCTAAGATTGCCCTTCTCTTTACACTTCTGATCACCCCTGTAAGCCTGCCTGTGTGACTGTCCCTCTCAGTGTTTTTGACTTCTCTGTCTCTGACTGACCCTCACTCTCGGCCTATTTTGTGTGTCTACATGACTGTGAACATGTCTTTGTTTCCTCTCAAGACTCTGCCTTTCTGTCCCCACCCCCGCCTTAACCACCACCACTTTCAAGAAATCCTTGCTGTTTACTTTCCCTTTAATCTTCATAAACAAACAGGGCTGCTATTATTACCCCTATTTTACAAGTAAGAAAACAGAAAAAGTACTACTGATATAAATCTGAGAGATGAGTCTATAAATCCAAGTGCTTCTCTTCTTTCTTTAATACTCTGGCATGCCATGGCAAAGAACTTGAAACAGTCCAATTGCAAGCCAATTATGAATTAACACTATACACATTCATATCTTTTCTAAGAGATAAATCTGATATTAAAGAGTGCTACATAACTTTTGCCCACATTTTTGACTTTCACCAAGTTAATGAATTGTCAGCCACTTGCCCATGCCAGAAATACATAACATCATGTTCACAGGTTAATCTGTGTTATTTGGAAACCTCACAAATACTACACAATAGAATCTACTGTTTCTACAAGTGCTTCTCTTTTTCTCAATTTTTCTCCCTAGTCCCAAACCAGCCATGTTTGGCACTTTAAAAAAGATACAAGAGGGAAAACAAATATTAATAAACCTAAAGAATGAAAAACTGTACAGAAGGCTAGCATGAAACAGTGAAAAATGGACACCACGAACTGGGAGCAACTGGTCTATGTGTTATTGAGAGCAGAAAATTCTCTCCAAAGGCAGGCTTACTGCTGCTGAGCAATACCCTGTAACTTTTCTTCTATCTAATGTTCCGACACTGGAATTTCTCTGTAATTCAATAAGCTCTTAGCAAACTTCACCCATCCTGCTGGGCTCATTAATACAAAATTCTAAATGTTTTCCACACTAGCTAAGGGCACATTTTCTGGTGGGGAGCACAGTAGCAGCAGGATTCTCTTTTAAGACATGAATACCCTAGCCATTTTGTCTCACTTCTATAGGTTGGAAGTCTCCAACAAATGTAATTCAACAACTAAAAGAAATGTCTAAATTATAGTTTAGGTTAGTAGTTGTCAAAGATCATTCTATAGGTCACCAGTTTTACACACAGTGAGGGCTAATCTTATATTTATGTAAATTAATAATTAAAAATATACTTTTACTTCTGGCATTAGTTTCTTTACTTATGTCTAATGAGTTGCATGAGTGCCGAATAAAAAATATACCAGTCTTTTCATTCATTCTGGTGAGATATTTATGAAAAGTTAGCTCATGGAGCTAATGAGGACAAGGTCACAGATTCAAACTCCATGCTGGCCAATTAGTTTTGCTGTGTTTCAGGGTTCCATGGTCATAGTCAACAACCTTAACCTTGGCTGAGAAACATACTGATCATGTGAAGCATTAGGGGAATGAATATAGATATATCACCAAAATCCATGACTATCAGAAAAACATAATAAAAATGAAAAACAGCAATAACATCCCTATCTTTTACTAAGCCTGGCTAGTATGTGCCTAGTTCAAATAATCTCTAATCTTTTTGACCACACAGGGTTAGTATTATTATCTTGGTTTTACAAATGATGAGAAAGTGAATTCAGAATGATTATATGAACCAAAGTTGCATCCAGCAGCACCTGGATCCAGACCTTGCTCTGTCTGACTCCAAAGCTTAGGTTATTTCCACTATACAACACAGCCTCTCCAAAGCATGCCTCAATGACATGGGACAATCAACAAACTGTTCCTATTCAGAACTATTCAGCACAGTCATTACTAAATAAGCACCCACTATGCATGCTTCGACACTACAGCTGAGAATGAGTCTACCTTCCAAAAATTCCTTTTAAGTAAAAAACAATCAAGGAACGAAAGTGTTTAAAACACAAAGGAAAAAATAACACATCATAGCACACAAAGTAGATTTTAATGGAAGTGACCACTGTCACAGCTTTGTATACAAGTCCATTAAGAAAAAAGTTATTTTGCTGATTCATAACTAAAGGTAAGAATGAAACTGGCAAAACATAGCCAGGGGATAACATCACACCAAAAAGAGAGTAAAGGAAACATTTCCTAAACATCTGAACCTGCAGACATCTGGTAATCAACACAGCATTTGAAGGAAGTAAAAACACATATTTTGATTCTTAACCCTAAGACTTTGCCTTGACCAACAAATCATTTTTCTCTATAAGGCTTTCCTCCTTGGTTTTTCTAAACTCTCACTCTTTACAGATACATATTCAGCAATGACATCATCTGCATCAATCACTGAATTTCCACCTTGAAAAACAGAAGGTCACCCAATCTCCTGGACCCTCTCCACTAGGCTAAAATTTTAAAGTCAAATAGTCTGGATTTTTTTAAAAAAATAAAGGCAGAACAAAAATTGTTCTATAAAACTCTATCATTGTCAATATCTCAGTCATAAAGATAGATAATTGTTCTGCCACAAGCTATAATGTGCAGAAAAGTGCATTCTTACTACAGGTTATAAACGAAGCACCAGCTCAATTTCAACAAACTAGGTACCAAGGCAACATTTGGAATCTCTAGAAAAATAGAAACACAGCAAAACCCAACAAGAATCTCTTCACAGCAACATTTCAGGAACCTCTAAAAGTGAAAAAAAAAAAAAAAGCCTAATATAATTTTTATATAAAATGCAATTGCTAAAAAAAAATGCAATCAGAACTTCTAATTACAGTATTTTTTAAACCTTGTGATTCAAGACAACTATCCTCATTTTATAAACAAAGGGAATCTCAGGAAAATATCTAAAATTATCATCACAACAATATCAACAAAATAATGAGAACTTACTTGCACCTGGCACTACTAAGCCCTTTGTGATCACATCTCATTTAATCCTTACAGACACTTAATGAGGTAAATGCTATTACCCCATAGCATTAGTATGACCTCATAGAGGTATTAGTATTACCTCACAGAGATTAGTAAACAGCTCAGAGAAGTCAAATAATTTGGCCAAAATCAAAAACTACAGGTTGATCTCTTTTTTGTCACGAGTAAAGGGGAAAAAAAAAAAACCTACAGGTTTGTCCAAAATCTGAAAGTCCAAAATGTGAAATGTTCCAAAACGTTTTGATGCCACAAATGGAAAATTCCACACCTGACCTCATGTGTCTTACTCAAAAAGCAATCCAAACTTTGTTTCATGCAAAAAATTATTTGAAATATTGCATAAAATTACCTTATGTGTATAAGATGTATACGAAAACTAAAAGAATTTTGTGTTTAGACGTGGGTCCCACCTCCAAGTTATCTCATTGTGTATATGCAAATATTCCAAAATCCAAAGAAATCTGAAATATTAATACTTCCAGTCTCAAGCACTTCGGATTAGGGATACTTGACCTGTAGTGACAGCACTGGGATTACAACTTGTTTTCGTTCAACTTTGTACACTCAGCTAACGCACCCTACTGCCATCCTCTCCTGTGTTTTTTGAACCATTTTCAAGTGTTTTTCAATGATTTCAGAATAAACACAGGCTAAAAATGCCTTATTACCACACTCCCATACCGCTTTAACAACTGCTTGCAGAATCACCATTCTCTACAAGGGGAAAAATAGACAATAAGCAATTTACCATAAAGTCTCAAAGCTTATCAGAAAACAGACTGGAATGTTTATATTTATATTCTGAATTCTAATGTGACACGAGTCACAAGACCTGCTGGAGACAGGTATTACTTTAGCACTATATTTGAGGTACATTTAGTGCTTTCTGTTTGTACCTGTGTGGTGAGGATGGAAGGTTACAACAGAGCAAGAGGGGTAGACAGTTGTGAGTGTTGTGAGGAGGTCGGAGTCCAAATTCTGACGGGCCTTAAAATCCAGATGAAGTTTAAAATCGACTCCACAGGTGGTAAGGCCCTAATGTCACCTCTTCACAAGAAACCCAGCATCAGAACACTTGTATGGTCAATTCAGTTTCCAAAGACACTCTCCCCCTATTTATTAACTCATTGGATCCTCATAAAGACATGAATGTGATTTTAAATTCAAATGACCTGGGCCAGAGACAGGAGGACGATAAAGTTGTATCTGAAATATGCTTTAGTATCCAAAGCTTTCGCACATTTATAACTTCCGCTGACCCCCACAACAACCCTGGAAGGCAGGCAGGGCAAAGATTATTATGCCCATTTTCCAGATAGGGAACCCAAGGCTGCGGTAAACGGACTACGGCACAAAAGATCACAGGTCCAGAAGCTGGCAGACTGAGACTCCTCCCCGCAAATCCTGCGCTCCTTCCCTGACACAACTAAGAGCGGCGGCTGCGCTGATAAAGAAAACTTTGACTTGGGGTTTTCCGAGGGCTGGCCAAGAAAAGCAGGAAGTACATCCTCCCCTAGAGACTGCTCACTCCCGTAGCCTGGGGCTCCGGGGCAACGGCCCGGACTGACTCCCGAGGCTCGCGGCCCGAAATCGCCAGCAGCCCCGGGGTCGTCTCGGGGACCTGCGGCCCGCGCCCCCGCAGTCCTGAGGAGGTCGTCCCGGACCCCGCTCAGTACTCGCCGAAACCCAGGATAGAAAGTTCCCTCCGCAAGAGGGAGTTTGGGGGGAGGGCCCAAGGCGGGCACGTTACTACAGTGAGGGGGAAAAGGGTCCGCGGAGGAGCCCTCTCAAGCCCGAGCCCGCAGGGGTCGAAAGGCGGGAGCTTCCCAGTAACCTCCGCCCCAGGCGGGGGCCGGCCCCGCGCGTCACGTGAGGGGGACAAACAACACCAGTAACAAACGAAAAGGGAAACGAAGTGTCGTCCCCGACTGTGAGGGAAGAAGAGGGAGCAACAAGTCCCAGCCTGGGGTGCGGAGGGAGGGAGGGAGACGCGGGGTTGGTCTTTACCGGGGCGCCGTAGCTCTCCGCTTCCGCCGCCTCCGTGAAGCTCTCGCTCTTCCGCTCGCGCCGCCGGGGCGCTAGCCAGGCCTCGGCTCCGCCCCCCAGCGCGGGGCCTTCTGGGGCTCGTAGTCTCCGCGCGGCCCGCCGCGCCGCCGGCGTCCGGGTCACGTGGGAGGGCTGGCAAAATGGCGAGGGCGGGAGCGTGATCGTGCTGCTATCACTTCAACGCTTCCTCATGCCCCTCAGCAACAAACGTGCTCAAATCTCCTCATGTCCCACTCCATCGTGCCGTCTCTTTTCCTCTGTTCACAGTCAAGTTCTCGAAAAAGGTAATCTACCCTCGGTGTCTCCTCTTCCTGACCTGTGTTCACGCCGCACTGCAGCTTCTATCCCCGCGGAAGACGTCTTGGTGCCTTCAGTGTTCTAGTTGCCAAACTCATTGGAGTTATTTTCAGGCTCATTCTAACTTAAGCTTTAGTCATTTGACGCTGTTGGACATTATCACGTATTTTCTATGACACTATTCAAGTTCATCTTCTCATTCCATTCTACTCAGTTTTCTTCAAGAATTATTTTTCTAACACACCCTAAATACTGGTGTTCTCAGATGTTCTTGATACTGGGATGGGACAGGTGAGACTCCAGCCCCTTCTCTTTTGAGATTGTATTCCCTACTTCTCATCCATGCCCCTACAGGCATCTCAAATGTCCTGCCCCTTCTCCCTGCTCACTAGTATTCACTCCACCCTTCAACCTGGATTCCTCTCTCTCACTTCCTCTTCTACCTGTGTTCAAATGGTCACCAAATCTTGTCGATTCTGTCTCCCATCTCTTCTGTCTGCTCCCTCTTCACACCCACTGCCAGTGATTTAATTCCCACCCACATCATTTCTTTGCTGATTATTGCTTGGGCTTCCTTACTGATCTCATTACCTCTGTCAGGTCCTCCTTCCTACACTCAGGCCTATATTGATGCAAACAGCAAATTTAATAAAGTCATTGTGGTAAAATCCTTTAAACGCTCCACTTGACTGGGTTTGAGTAGAGGAATGGAGATGAATACCTTGGGTAGCTTTTATTAAATATGAATGCCAGCCCCACTACTCTCCCTCCCATCCCATATTGTGGTTGGGTGGTCAGAGAAGGAAGATTTATATCAAATCTTATTGTAGGGTAGGTGGGCATGGTCATTTTTTTAAAGTCGCCAGGCGATTAATTCAACAAGAAATGTATTTTGTTGCTTACTAGGTACCTGTGCTGGGTACTGAGAAAATGATAATGAACAGAACAGTACCTGCCCTTATGAAGTTGACATTCTCTTGGAAGAGACAGAAATTGATCTCATACCAAAAAGCAAAATCAACAACAAAACCACAGTTCCCAGCTATGGTAAGAATTATGGAAGAAAAGTGATTGGTCCGTTTCCCTGTCTCTCTGCCACCTGCTACAGTCAAGAGTGGAAATCAGTTTATGTTCCTCAGCCTAGCAAAGCCTTTCAGGAACTAATCTGCTCTCACTCCCTTCCCTATAGACCTAGATTTACCAAACTGTTGTATTGCATTTGCTCTCTCACTTTGCATAAATTGTCCCTGTTTGGAAAACCCTCTCCCTCCTTTGACTAACTGTCTAATTCTCCTCTGTTGGATTCAAAGTAAATCCGTAGAACACCAGTCACATGGAAGGATTTTCTGAGGATTGGACTGAGTCAGGTGATAACCCTCAGGCAAGCAGCCACGGGCTGAGTAGGGGAGCCAGGAAGAGCTCTGCTACCCAGATCAGGGTTACGTTAGCCAGTTTAGAGGTATGAGCCAATATACCCATCCTTCAAAACAGGTGACAGATGTGTCACCTCCTCCAGGAAGCCTTTGTTGAAACCTCCTAACCCATTAGGATGAGCTAGTGGCCCTTTCTTGTACACTCATTGCACCCACCTGCCAACCTCTCTTCCAGTGATATGTTAGAGCCAGCTCATACCAGCTTTGAAGAGCCAACTGTTAGATGTTCAGGAATTTTATAAGTCAAGTTTTAAAGCATTGGTAGCTTGAAATCAGCTGTGATGGGAGTATTTACACCATGGAAGTCAGCAAATGACAAATCAGGCTTTTTTTTTTCTGAGAACCAGTTTGCCAGAACATCACCGCCTTGGTTATACCACTCATGTACATTGTATTGTAATGCCTAATCCCCTATTAGATGAATTCTTTGTATCAACTTCATTTAGCAAGGATTTATTGATATTACTGTGCACCACAGGCTTAGCAAAGTGCATACAGTGGACAAAGAACAAGAATGGTCCCTACTCTCATGGAGCTTACAATCTAACAGATAAGAAAGGAAATAAAGAACTTCCAGCCTGAGCAAGAGTGAGAATCCATCTCTATAAAAAAATAGAAAAATCAGTGGGACATGGTGATACATGCCTATAGTCCCAGCTATTTGGGAGGTTGAGGAAGGAGGACCTCAGCCCAGGAGTTTGAGGTTGCAGTGAGTTAAGATGATGCCACTGCACTCTAGCCAGGGCAACAGAGTGAGACCTTGTCTCAAAAAAAAAAAAACAAAAAAAACAAAAAAAACCTCTAGCTGTACAATAGAACATTCTGGCAATGAACAGTGGTAGTCGTAACAGTACTGTACTACTTCAAACAAGGTGGTCCAGAAAGGCCTTTCCCAGGAGGTGATCTTTGCACTAAACACTGAAGGATGAAAAGGAGATGGTGAAGGGGAGTACCAGGGTAAGAGTGTTCCAGCCTTCCAGCCAAAGAGATCAGACTACACAAAATAAGAGCTAGGCTGTTTGAGGGACAGAATGGTCAGTTTTGCTGGAGTGGAGAAAATGTGGATTGAGTGGTCTAGATCTTCAGTCCCCAACCCCTGGGTTGCAGAGCAGGACTGGTCCATGGCCTATTAGGAACTGGGCGGCACGGCAAGAGGTGAGCAGTGGGTGAGTAAGCAGCGAAGCTTCATCGGTATTTATAGCTACTCCCCATCGCTTGCGTCACTGTACAAGCTCCGCCTCCTGTCAGATCAGCAGCAGCATTAGATTCTCATAGGAGCTTGAACCCTACTGTAAACTGCACATGCAAGGGATCTAGGTTGCGCACTCCGTATGAGAATCTAATGCCTGATGATCTGAGGTGGAGCTGAGGTGGTGATACTAGTGCTGGGGAGCAGCTGCAAATATAGATTATCATTAGCAGTGAGGTTTGACTGCACAACAAATATAATGCACTTGAATCATCCTGAAACCATCCCCCCTTTCTGTGGAACAACTGTCTTCCATGAAACAGTCCCTGATGCCAAAAAAGTTGGGGACCACTGGTCTAGATGATATAATGAGGTGTAACAGGGAACAGCCTGAAAAGAGGTAAAATATTTTACAAGCTGTCTCTTTAAACCACCCCCGCCCCACTCTTTGTGGGAATTAAAAGCTGCATCCCTGCCCGAGGCCAGTACTCCAAAGGGAAGAAGAGTGTTCTTTGTTTTTTTATCCCACAGGGGATGACTCAACAGTCACCCCCAGAATTGTCTGGGCAGAGGTCATGAGATTGTCTTTGCTGGAGATAGGGTTGATCATGACCATCAACTATAGTTAAATAGCAGTATCCCCAAGCTGAAAACCCCCCTTTAAAAGCTCTGTATTTCTGCTTATACATAGGACAATGACATTTTAAGACACGAGTCTGCCATTCTCCTCATTTTCTGGCAAATTAATAAACTTCTCTTACCTTCTCCTCAAACCATTTGTCCTCATTCTTCTGCTGCAGCCTCTGGGACAAGCACTGAACTTTCACTAACAGAGGTATTTAGGGCCCAGTATGCATAGATCTGAGGCCATGGTAAGGACCCTAGATTAAATTGTAGCCAGCAAAGGGTTTAAACAAGGGGGTGATGTTATCTGATTCACATATTAATACAATCATTTTTGCTTTTGTTTGGAGGAGTGGAATAGAAGTGGGCAGCCCATCTGTTGGAGTAGTCTAGGTGAGAAATAATGCAACAAAGCGCTGGCAGTGAGATGGAGAGAAGTGGGTGCATTTGGCACATTGAGTCAATAGGACTTGGTGATGGATTGAATAAATGGGAGGATGTGCCAGTGAAGGAAAGAGAGGACCCAAGGGAAGTAATTGGTTATATCCATCTCCATATCTTCAGCCCTTAGAATTGGACCTGGCACATAGTAGGTATACAGCAGCTGTGTTGAATGAATTTATCTGTTCTGTGTACTAAAATCTGTTTCCAATCACTGTCACATTGCTTATTGCAGGGCCCCTACTAGCCATATAGCACTTTCGAGAAAATTAGAAAAAAGTGCCCCCCCCTCCGGGTGGACATGGCCCATCACCAGCGTGCAGATTGATGAATAGAGCGTGGCCTAGATTTCAACCCCCACTTAACCACTTCAGCTGGTGCCCTTGTGTAGTGCACAGCCTGCACAACCACATATAGCTGCACTGACTTAACTTATCCCTGGGAGATGGCTTTGTGGCATTAAGCCCAGTATTCAGGGGGAGAATTTGAGGTCCACGGGAAGGAAGCTGCTTGGCTGGGGTCACCGGAGCTGCTCAGAGCTGCTGCTATGACTGAGATTCAAACCTTTGCCCTCTGAATCCCTGTGGGCTCTTTAGCCTCGGAGCCGCATTGTCTCTCCCAAATCACTCAGCCCATCAATAAAAAGCTAAATTCAAAATGGTGACTTCGCTTCCTTGAGTTTCTCATCTGTCTCAGTTACTATTATTAGAGTATTTCACATTTACATAGTATCCAATATGTGCTCAGTGCCTTACAAAATACAATAAAGGAACATGAAACCAAAGAACCTTGATTTTTTTTTTTGACAGAATAAATAAGAAATGACTGGTTTAAAGGGCCCTTAGCTCTTGGCTACAATGAGCTGCGGTATATTGGTTTAAGGTAATGCTATAAGCAATAGTTAAAAAAAAATTGCTCTTGTGCAGGCTGTTTTTCCTTTGCATCCCCGATAAGAAGAAGGAGATACTGGAGCAGCTTCAGAAATGTAAACTAGGGAGAGTTTCAGGGCTAGGACTGAACTACCTAAAGAAGAGAAAGAAACACCCTCGAGGAAGAAAAGCAGTTCCTTAATAAATAATAGCGTTTAACAGTTAACAAGTGTTTAATGTGTGCCTGGAGCTGTGCTAAACCCTTTACATGCCCCACCTAAATCAATCTTTACACACCCCTACCAGGGCGGATCTACAAAAGCCATTGTTTTACATTGGAGGAATCTGAGGCACAGAGAGATTACATAATATGCCCAAGGCTATGCAACTGATGCGTGATAAACCTGAGGTTTGAACCAAGGTAGTCTGGTTCCAGAGTCTGAGCTCTCAACTACCATATTATAAATGGCTCCAATACAGATACTCCTGGTGCCCAGTCCCCTGTTTTAGCAGCGGGACCCTTCAGAGTCCTATGATAACTATTATTGGATATCTGGTTCTCAGACTCTTAGGGATTCCATGCTGCCTGTCTGCTTGGTATTTAGGGCTTGGTTAGCTCCAGCCTAACTTCAAAATGGACAGTTTGAACAAGGCATATATAAGAGAAAAGAGATGTTTAAATGAAAAGCCCAAACTCTGCTCGGGGACATTTCGCAGTCTCCTCTGAGTTTTAATATTCTCCCAATATAATACCATAATTACCCATATGGTGTGGAAAATGGAGAACTAAATGTTTTCAGGACAGAAGACTAAATAAGCCTTCCCCTTGGAAATGGGGGCCCTGACGGGTCCCTCCTAAATTGAGGATTCTCTCCTTTTGTGACTTTCAACTTGTTAGCACAGCAGATCCAAATTTTACTGCGTTTGGGGGCACTGAATTCTCCCCTCGTGACTAGCACTGGGAAGTGCTACTATCTAGAATTGCAGGGAAAGGAGGAAAGGTAAGATTTTTTAGGACCATAGGAAGGCAGGGGATCAGCAGTTAGCGCCCATTGAATTCCTGCGGAAAGGCTGGAGGGAGAACTCTGACAAGCCACAGTGACTCCGGACCCCACAGTTAGGAACCCAGAGTACTCTCCAGCTCTAACTCAAGCCGTCTTGTGAAGCGCATGGCAGCAACGATTGTTTTGGTTGGATCTCTGGGCTTTGATGTCACAGTGGCTGATCCTATTATGCAACCATGATCCATAACAGCCCTCCCGCCACCACCACCATACACACACCCCCTCACAATTAGCTTTCTTGCACTGAATCTGTTCTGTCCTCTTGAGCTTGAGGCTTGTATGGCTAAACTATCCAATGCAACAATGCCTGCTAGAAGGGAGGGACTTGCCGATATTATGCCCACATTCACCCTGACTATATCATCTCAGAACAACTTGACTCCCTAGAGGTATAACTGATAAATAGTCTAGTAATTTCTTCCACTTAGAATCTTGTGGCTCAGCTCCAACTAAGCCAGTCAGATATTTAGAGGAGGACTTTTAGGTTCCAACATGGCATCATCTATGCCCCGATTTTGACATCCTCAACACCTTCCTCAGGATGTGCAGCAAATCACGGCTTTCACCCCAGGGTGCTGCCAGGGAGGCTGCCTGAGCACCCAGCAGGAGCTGGAAGGCAAAGCGGTGCATGTAAAGGAACAAACTTGAGACAGGCCCCAAAAATTTCTGCTATTATAAAGCATATAACCTTAGACGATTCACTAAAACTCAGTTTCCTCATCTGTAAAATGGAGGCCCACAAAGACCACCTACCTCATCAGATAATCAAGAGTATTAAGTTTGGTAAACTACAAAGGACTAACAAGGAAAAAGGGGGATACACATCACACAAAGTTTTGCTCCTAAGGGACAAATAGGAATAGGGGACAAATAGATGTTTTAAGTTGCAATGCTAATTCCTTTTTCCACTTAGGAGAGTGGTAGAGGCAGAATGCATCTTCTTCAAAGTTTCCTTCCCAGGACACAATCCCTCAGTCCCAGATGCTTTGCCATAGTGCTTAAAAAGCATGATCCCAATCAACAGCCTGGCATGTACAGTTGGCCTTTTATATCCACAGGTTCCTCTTCTGTAGATTCAACTGACCTTGGATAGAAGATGTAGCTAGACCTAGGATGGCTGTGTCTGTACTGAACATGTACAGACTTTTTTTCCTGTCACTATTCCCTGAACAATCAGTATAACAACTATTTACATAGCATTTACATTGTAGGAGGTATTATAAGTAAACTAGAGATGATTTAAAGTATATGGGAAGATGTGTGTAGTTTATATGCAAGTAATACGCCATTTTATAGAAGGGACTTGAGTATCTACAGATTTTGGTGTCTGCAGGGATCCCGGAACCAATACCCAACAGGTACCAAGGGACAACTGTAGTAGCAATTTGCTAAATATTTGCTAAACAATTATCCTTTCTATTCAACAACACCAAGATGAGAATTTGGCTAGACGCGTCACAAAGCGTTACATTCTCAGGGACACCTTAAAATTTGTAACCCAATCCCTCATCCAGGGCCATGGGGCCCCAAATCAGCCCACTTAGCTCAAGAAAGCAAGAAGCACAGCTCCAGGCAGACAGAACATTCTGCTTCTCTCCAAACCTGCCATGTCCCTTCCTTTGCACATGTTGTCCTTGCTCTCCTTCCTCCATCTCCATCAAGATCCAACTCATGTCATCTCTACAAAACTTCCCCAACTTCCCTGGACTAGCAAGTCACTTCTGTCTCCTACCCCCACCCCGCTTCCCAGGGAGCTATCATAATGCTTGGTGACCATGTTCCCCACCATATTGTAATTATCTATGTGTGTCTGTACCCGCCAGAGCTAGTGGCATCATAAACCCAATGTGTGGCACAGGGACCCCACACTTAATTTATTGGAGGAACTAGTCCTCTCTCTGTCCTTTTAGGAAAAGCAGGAAATGGGGAACCAAAGGAAAAATCAGAGGGAACCAAGTAACCAACCACTTTATTAATAGTTTCGTTCCTCAAGAACACTTTTGCAGACAGCCTCCCACCCCATTCCTTTACTTCCAGAAGTAATCTTGCAAAGCATAGGATGAATTGCCCAGGAGGAGGCAGAACTTCACAAAGAGCAAGTTCCCCTTGACCTGGTCCCTCTACCCACCTCCAGGCTAATTCACAATAGTTAAAACTTCTGAATCTGAATAGCCGGGTTTAAATTCTAGCTCTACTAATTACTAGCTGTGCAACTTTAAGCAAGGTATTTAATCTTTCTTTGTCTCAGTTTTCTGATGCATCAAATAGTAGTAGTGATATCACAGAAGGTGGGCAAGGGTTGCAAGAATTAAGTGATACAATCTATGTAAAGTGTCCGGCTCCTGGCATCTGATAAGCACTCCATAAACAGTAGCGGGCTTATAAGCAGTCCAACCTGACAGCCAACAAACCCATTCTATTTAAGCCTTCAGAGGGCTGGATTTGTTCCAGGACATCCTGGGCAGGGAGGGGGTGTTGTGGCCACTCCGGGGTTCTGTCTGAAGGCTCAGACAACCGGTGTCATCGACCTTTGGTTCTCCTCTGGATCCATGGCTCACCAGCCATGGCTCTAGCCTAAGTAGGTTATCTTCTCAAGGCCTTATGTCCCCAGTAGGGCTGGCAGTACCGTGCTGCCTCGTGAGGGGGTGCCGAAAAGATCAATTCGTGCAAGCAAAGTGCTTTGGAAATGTAACATGCTAAATATTAATGGGTCTCTCTGAGTGTCGGGAAATGTGCAACCTGAACTCTGCTCAGGGCAAGCTGAAGGTGGGGAGAGCAATTCTGGGCAGACCAATCGCCACATCCTTGGTCTAATTGGAAGATGGTGCTGATGAGGAGTGAGTGCAGCAAGCATCTGGGGGCTGGGCAGGGCCGCAGAGTGGCAGCTCTGGAAGGAAGCATGCCTGAGGAAGCACCTCATCCACAAACAGACAGAAACCTGGGGTGCGTCTTGGGCAAACCCAGAAAAGCCCTTGGGTTTCTTTACAAAAAGCAAACGCAAGCTCACTGCTTGCTGCTGTCTCTCGCTCATTTCTCAGTTCTGAGGAGGACAGCAAGCACTGTGAGGGGCTGTTAGCCTTCTGAGTGCTTGTCCTGTCTTAACCTCCCAACTCCCATGAATAGGGTGATTAGTAGATATTTCTTTAACCTTAGTCAGAACTCTCAATCCAAGATCTTTAGTGTGGCCACACATCAGGGACTCCCTGCACATGCCATCACTGAGCAGCTCTGGACAAAGGCATGCCTTAGGAGACCGATCAACTGTCACCTCTTCCAGGAAGACTTCTTTGACCCCACCGGTTTGAGCAGGGAACTCCTCTTTGGGGCATCTGTAATGCTCTCCCTTGTTCCGTAAGAGCATGTAGCAGACACTCTCAGTGCTCCGCCCACATTTTCTTGGCTTCATCTTTTCCTACTCACTCATGACTTTCCACTGCCTATGGCCAAGCATGTGCAGACCAGAGGTGGGAGTTAATGGGCAAATACCCTAGATCCTCACCCTCAGATGGGACAACACTAAGATAGCTTCTACACTATCACACTATCTCTGAGAGATCCCCAGTGGGGTTGAGCCCCAGTTGCCCACAGTGGTAACCTGCTCATTAACACACGCTGTACTGGTTTCCTTTCCCTCCCTGTCTCAGCTTCTCATTCCTTTACTGGTTCTTCCTGGCATCACTGCCTGGGACTGCTTCTGGGGTACCTGAGCTAAGACTGGACTCGCCCTGCTGTGTGAGAGTTATCTGCTGTGCTTCTTCCTCACTAGACACAAGCTGCTTACAGCAATAGACTGCGTCTAACTTCATCTTTTTAGCCTCAGTGTTTTGCACCATGCCTAGAATGTAAGTGCTCAGTAAATATGTGTTGAATGAATGAATCAATGAATGAATGAGTCAGGATGAAGGTCAAAGGATGATTTAATATTATCTGGCACTTACTGAGCTCTTATATGTTCCCACCCTATTCTCATTATCAGCCCAGGAACAAGGGATTCTGTCCCAGGGCTTAGAAGGAAAACAAATGCCTATAATAGCTGAACTTTCCAGATGTGGTCAAAACTAGCCTGCACACTCTGGCAGTTAGCCTGCATCCCAGGCTGGCCGCTCCGGAGAGAGCCTTGTGTGTCTCCTGCAGCTTTGGCCTCAGGGAATTCATCACACAGGGTAGGACAGTAGCTTCTGCTGTGTATGGCAGCAAATGCTCCTTTTCTCTTCCTGCCAGCTCCTCAGGCCTCTCTCTTTTCTGTTCTTCACATTAAAGAAATAACCCAGCTGGCTCTGTTTCATGCATTTTCTGCATTGCTGCCTTTCTTCCTCCTGACTTTTTACTTTCTCTGTGCTCAAAGAAAGGAAGATCTATAAGAAAAGTGTCCAAAAAGCTGAAGCCGAGGATGAGCCAGTGCTCCAGAAAAAGCTAAAAGCAACAAAAGAGACTCAATCACTATGTTTGGAGGAGAACATCAAGAAAAGGCTAAACCCACTGTTCCCCTTTCTGTGGGAAAGTGGAATGCGCATGTGACTGAGGAAGAGGTCAAACTATTCCAGGACTGGTTTTTTCCCACCTTCCTCACTCTTCACAAAGGTAGACTAGAAATTGTATGGTGATCAATATGAGAGGGAGCAGAATTCCAGCAGAGGGAAAGCACCTGAGCAATTTACAGGGAGGTCACACCATACAAATTCTACCATCAAACAGAGAGAAAGGGAGAGAGAACGAGTGAGCAATTACAATTTAAATAGTCCAGTACATTCTGCCTGCCTTTCCACCCATGAAGGAATGCCCCGGTATGAACATGACATAGCAGATAATAAAATAATTGCTAATAGTGACTGAAATACTATGCACTAGGTGCTATTCTAAGGACCTCACATACATTAATGAATTTGGTCCTTAATACAATTTTCTGAGGCAGGTGCTATCATTATCCCGCTTTCCTGATGAGGAAACTGACGCATGGAGAGGTTAAGTAACTCACCTGTAGTCATATGGCAAATAAGTAAGGGTTAGAGCCAGGATTCAAAATTAGCCAGTCTGGTTCAGGCACCCATGCTCGAAACCACTTGGCTATACGGAGACGTATAAAATTGCGGTTCTCTCAATCAGCCTCTGTTCTCAAACACCTTCTGCAGGAAAAGCACCTAACCAGGATAAGAGTGATTCAGGTGTTCAGAGATCCATATTTTTCATACCACAGAGCTGCTAATGCAAACCAATTCCTCAGGCACACAACTAGAGAATCAATAATCTGTAGCGGTGCTAGGGATGTTCGAGGAAAATTCCAGTGATGTGTCAATTTTACCTTACCATGCTGACTTCAGAATGTAACCTCATGCTAGAAGAGAATCCTCTGTGCATGCGGTTTGTCTGGATTCCTGAGTGGAAAATCTCCCGGAGAGCTGAAAGAATTTGCAGATCTTAGAGTCACAGTCAAAATCTTTGAGAAATTGTAAAGAGGAGGAAGTACCACAGGATTTCAAATGACAAACTATTTGGGCTCATTTTCAAAAAGGTTAGGCTTGTTTCTAGAAACTACAGACAAGTACACTGGGTATTAATATCACCTGCTGCTAGATTTTTGGAATAGCTTATCAAGAAGATTAACTCATTCATTCACTCTACAAGTATTTATTTGGTATTTGTCATGCGCCAAGCTCTGTTCCTGACACTGAGGATACAGCAGTGAACAAAGCAGACAAAATCCTGCCTTCATAGAGCTCTCATTCTACTGGGAGGCTGATAGTTACTAAGCAAACAAATGAGTTTAGGAAGTAATAAATGCTATTAAGTAAGGAAGGCAGGGTACAGGGATAACAAGTGACAAGTCGTGGGAAGAGGACTTGAGGTCTCTTGAAAGTGGGAAATGGTACAGCTGAGTGTGAGAGGGATAAGCCACGAGGAGGTCCAAAGTAGGGGGGTTCCCAAGAGGGGACACCCAGTCTAAAAGCCCTAAGATAGGTACCTTGCAGATTCAAGGGACAGCAAGGAGGTAAGTGCCACCAGAGTGGAAAAGTTTGAAAGCTCATGTGGGCAATGAGAGGTGGCCAAATGCCAGATAGTTAGTACAGGATCCTACAGGCCACTGCAAGGATCTTGGGTTCATTTCTGAGTGTAACAGGAAGCCTTGGAGGGCTTTGAAGAGATAACTCTGGCTGCTGCGTAGGCATGAGAACAGGCCATCTCTGCTCCCTTCCTTGGAAGTAACTCCCTTTCCCTCTGTGATTCCACAATATTTAGCTCATGTCTTGATTACATGGAGCAGTTGTTTGCTCTTTTGGGGTTTCCCCCCGCTGGAGTGTAAGTTTCTTGGAGACAAAGTCTGAGCTTGTTTGTTCTGCTTCCCTGTCTTGGTTACCCCCATGGACTACTCATGACTACCCACACATCCCTAGAATAGCACCAGGCAGAGGAAATGCTCAGTAACTCTGGAAAATGACTAACATTTCAATGAGGCAAATTTCAACTGAAAAGGGGGAACTTTTAAGCAGAGCAGTCAAAAAACTGAATGAGGCCAGGCCCAGTGGCTCATACCTGTAATCCTAGCATTTTGGGAGGCTGAGGAGGGAGGATTATTTGAGGCCAGGAGTTCGAGACCAGCCTGAGCAAGAGTGAGACCCCATCTCTACCAAAAAAAGAAACAGGAAAACCAGCTGGGTGTGGTGATACACACCTGTAGTCCCAGCTACTCTGGAGGCTGACACAGGAGGATCTCTTGAGCCCAGGAGTTTGAGGTTGCAGTGCCCTGTGATGATGCCACTACACTCTAGCCTAGGGATCGAGTGTGACTCTGTCTCAAAAAAAAAAAAACAAAAAAAAAAAACCTGAATGGCCTACCTTCAAAAAAACAAAGTTCCTCCTCGCTACGTGGAAGACAGTCAAAACCCCCAATCTCCAGGAATGTTGTGGCCTGGAGATTTAATCATCACACGGGTGGTTGTGCCTTTTAAGGATCTTTGTAACTCTGAGATTTTATAATTCTAAGAATAATGTTTAAGTCATGAAAAATTATAGGACTTGGTTCCTACAAGAATTTGCATAATCCACCCCAAACCAGTCATGGCCACCCTTTCACAGACTTCTCCCTGACTAGAAATGCCTTGATTTCTGTCCTGCCTAACGAAGTGCCTTGTCATCTTGGTAAAACTCCTTTTCACCATTCAAGACTCGCCTGAATGTCCCTGTGCATGCTGGCTTGTACTCTGAACTAGTAAGATCAAGATGAAGTACTGTGTACATTCTAGGCACCACCATTTAAGAGGAATGTAGACACACTGGGGCATGATGATCACAGGAGGCTAACCAGAGAGTGAGGATCTGAAAACCCAACACTAGAAGAAACAGCTGGAGACACTTAGAAGATTTCCTCTGGAAAAAAATAAAAATTGGGTGGGGTGGGGTGGGAGAGGTGGAAGGCACAATCTTCAAGGGTTGGAAGGGCTGTCCTATGGCATAGGGAGAACCTTATTATATGCTGTCTAGAGGCAGTGGTAGGAACCATGGGAAGAAATTACAAAGAGATTTCTGTGCTGCCTAAGGAAGAACCTTCTCAACACCTTAGCCCAGGGGCTTTCCTGTGGTAGGAGCACACTGCATTTCAATAAAATAGGAGGTTTAACCATTTGAGCCATTCAACAACAAAAATGGTCTCACACAGCCTCTAGAGCAGCTCTCCAGAAAGCCATAGAAGGGAGTCCTACCGGAATGGTGTTAGATTGCATTAGATCAGGAAAGCAAAAACCTTCACACTGAGTACTAACCACAACTGTTGGGTAGCAGCTGCCTGGAACAGTGGTAAGAACGCTTTGAGGCTGCATCGGAGCTCAGCAAGCATGTGGATATCCATACGCCATGTCTGCTGTGGGTAGAGGAGTAGAGAATGGCAACAAGAGGGCCATTCCCACTACCTAAGCACTCTTTCAACCCCCCACTGCATGCTCCTCTGTTGCTATGTGATTGAATATTGGGCCTCTGGTGGCCCAGGTACAGTTGTTGGCATGAAATTCAATAAAGTGTCTCCAGGTCTTCCAAACAGGTACACATCATCGTATTCTACAAAATCAGTGTGGAGCCTCCACCCATGGGTCCCGTGGCTTTCAGATCTGCTCAGAGACCTGGGGCAGCCCGCATTGATTCTGTTTGTTTCCTTAGAAGGAACAGTATTGATCCACTGCACCGTGAAACCTGCTCCTGGGTCGCCTAGTTCCAACAGCAATTCCCTTGTCTTCGGCAGCCATTTCAAAGTTCCCCAGACACTCTCCTTCTGTTTGGCTCAGCCTCCGGCTAACAGGCTTCTTGTGCTGGGGACCAGCGACCAGCCCGCTATTTGCTCTGTGTCACCATCATTTCCCACCTTCAAACAAAGCTGCCCTGGACGGCCAGCTCTTCAGTACCGGGCACTCAGAGAGGGCCGGCTCCTCACCTCAGTCTGGGGTGGACAACAGATAAACAGACAAATTAGCAAGTCCAGGATGGGCAGTGCTGGCGCAGAAAAGTGCAACGGAGGCTGGAAGATGGTGGAGGAGGGAGGGTGGGATGGGGCTGGAGACTGCTGGTGGTGCTCAGCTGAGGGAGGAGTTTCTTGAATGAGTGAAGACCTCTGCTAACGTAGCGAGTACGATGTTATAGTTTGAAAGTCACCCCTAACGACCTGACAAGTTCCTAAGATTGGTCAACAAAGTGTGAAATCAGGGCCAGCGCTGGACAAATGGTGAGGCAGATAAAGTTTGGCATTTCTCTCCCTCATCCGTGGATACTTCTTCAGGCCCAGGAAACGGTCCCTTCCTCTAACCACAGCCTGCCCCAGTAGAGGGCGCCCTGAGCCCTTGTGCTGCCCCTGTCTCTCAGGGCTTGTCTGTTCAGGGTCCTACCCCGGCCCTACCTCTTCTGAATTTGGCAGAGCTCCAGACACACGGGCTCCGGCCATCAAAGCTGATCTTCCCCACATGCTTATAGCAGTATTATTCACAATTATTCACAATAGCCAAAAGGTGGAAGCAACTCAAGTATCCAACGACAGATGAACGGAGAAACAAAACATGGGGTACACATACAATGGTATATTATTCAGCCTTAAAAAGGAAAGAAATTCTGACACATGCTACAACATGGATGAACTTTGAGGACGTTATGCCAAGTGAAATAAGCCAATCACAAAAGGACAAACACCGCATAATTCCATTTGTATGAGCTACCTAGAGTAGACAAATCCACAGAGACAGAAAGTAGAACGATGGTTGCCAGGGGCTGGGGAAAGGGAAGAATGGAGAGTTGTTTAATGGGTACAGTTTCAGTTTTGCAAGACAAAAACGTTCTGAAGGTTCATTGCACAACAATGTAACTGTACTTAACACTATTGAACTGTATGCTTAAATGGTTCAAATGGTAAGTTTTATGCTGTATGTATTTTTCCGTAATTAAAGAAACTTTTAAAATTACAAATACAAAACCAAACAACCAACAATAAAAGTCCTTGCTCTAGAACTGTGCACAAGCTTCTGAAGAGGGAGCTGGCCTACAAGTCCTTTCCTCTGAGAGTCTGATTCTGTGAGCTCTGCCAGCAGAGGCCAGTCCAGACAACAAACCAATGGCGCTAAACAGGTGATAATGGGGTAAACTGATGCTTCTCCCAGTTCATACGCTATAACTGGAATCTTCTGGAAATCATTCCTTGAAGCCACAGATCATAGTTCGTGGAGGAAACTTTAGAAACTGTGGTAGTCTGTGCAGTGAGAGGTTTCTGAACCCTCACAGGACTGTAAGCTCTGTAAGAGGAAGTCCATGTTTGACTTTGTCACCGCTTTATCCCAACCCTTGGCACTGGTCTGGGACTTACAAGACATTCAAAATGGTTTCATTTTTCCCAGTGACAGTGAGTGAATAAATTAATGAATGAATAAAACTAGGCCCTTTAATAACACAAAGTAGGCAGTTTTAAGCATAGGCCATCTTGTAGGAAATAGTGTGTTATATTCTGCTTGAGCACTGAACAAGTTGGTTTTGCCTATTGGTACTGTCTCTTTTGAAGGAACTACCTCTCCCTCGTTCCCTGTGGTCTGAGGGGCTATCAATCACTGCATACCTCCCTGCTGACCACACGGGTGACCCAGGCTGAGCCAGCCATAGTACTCTATCCTTTGTACCCACGTCTAGTTCAGATGTGAGCAAAGACCCCAAGCAGGGTCAATGAGAATTCTTCCATGAGATTTGCACGTGGACGCAAAGAGAGAAAGGGCCTCTCCCTTTGGCTCGCAAGCCAGCAGCCATCCTTCTCATCAGCTAGAGAGATCCTGCCTAAGAAGAAAGCCACAGAGGCAGGGTCCACCCAGAGCTGGGGACTAAGAGACAGCATCCTGCTGTCAGTGTTTTAACCCTGGATGTCACTGTGCTGAAAGCCAGATCTACTCTAGAATTTCTCAATTATAAAAGTCAATAAATTCTTTTTTTCCCTTAATCTTGTTTGAATTGGGTGCATGGACCTTGCAACAAAGAATCCTGTCAAATACAGTCTGTTCATTTCAGTCCGAATGTTTTCCGTATGTGTCTCACCTTACGACATTGACTATTTTTAAGAGTACACAAAATGTATTCTGCACATCTTTGTATGCAGTGCACCAAGACATGGCATAAAAATCTGGAGAAAAAGAAGTAGAAAAGCCAGTGCTTGTCCTTAAGAGACATTCTAATGGAGGTAAAGGTTGGGGGTAGGGAAGAATTCCATTTCAAGAGTATTTTTAAATTATTTCCTATATGCAAGATGTTTTCACAAGCAATTGCAATTAATTATCATAACCTAAAAATAGAAGATACTGTTTTTTCTGCTTTATAGATGAAATTATAGTTCAGAGAGGTTAAACAACATGCCCAGGACCACCCAGCTATCAAGAGGTTGAACAAGGCTTCAACTTCAGGCCTCTAGCTCCAAGGTAAGTGTCCATGCCACTGAGCAATCCTGCCTCCCAGATGAGAGATAAGACAAGCTTAAGAATATGATGAAGAAAAGATCAGAATTCGTACATTGACCCATTCAGAAAATACTTATTTGGTGTCTGCTATTCACTAACATTTGTGACAATACTTCTTGAACTAGAATAAACAACATAAATGTAAAATATTATCAACATGTGCCAGGCACCACACTAGGCGCTGCAGAAGGAGGGACATAAAGATGAATAAAATAGCCTTTTTCCTAGGGGCGTACAATAGAGTAGATCTAGAAATGTTTCATGGCAAAGTATGATTAATGGCGCAGGGGAAGTTCAAAGTGCCGTGAGAGTTCTAAGCAGGAAATGTTTACATCTGATTGAAGGAGCTGGAAAGACTTCGTGGAAGAGAAGAGTATTAGGTAAGTGCGTATACATGTGCTGCTGCTGCTGATGCGCCTGCAGGATTTTGGAAGGAATGAAAAAGAAAAGGAGGGGCGAGGGGAGGAAGGAAGAGAGAGAGAGAGAGGAAAAAAGGAGGGAAGAAAGCAGGGCAGGAGGGAGGGGAGGAGAAGGGAGAAGAGTGAAGGAAAGAGAAGAAAGAAAAGAAGGAAAAAAAGAGAAGAAAGGGTGGGGGAGGGACGAGAAAAGAGGACTGCAGTGGCAGCCTGGTCCTGAGGTGCAGGCTGTGGGCTAGAAGTTTCTAACCTTCCTCTCCAGAGATGCTCTGTTAGGGCAACACATCCTCTGGATTACTCACACATCTACTCTACTTGTCACTTCAAAATAACTCAAATTATTACTTGATCCAGTAAACCCCACATCTTACAGAAGGAACCTTGTAATTATAAAATGCTAGAGGTTTTTAATTTCAGTGGGAATAATGAACTTCGGGAATTTGCTCAACTGCAGACCCCCGCGGCCCCAGAGATTCATTTTCAACAACACTGGTTGGAATCCCAGGAATTTGCATGCTTTGAAGCCACTCAGGTGACTCTGCTGCATGTGTTCTAAGGACCACACTTTGAGAAACACTGCGGCCTAACCCAGTTGTTTCACAGGTACAGAAGCAATGGAGTCCCAGAGAGGTTAAGACTTGTTTGAAGTCGCACGGCTAGTTAGTGAAAGATCCAGGCCTGTGGACTCTTGGTCCATTGCTTTTTTACCCACTGGCCTTGATCTCTACACAACTCAGAGTTTGCCTAAATATTGACCTTGATATTGTAGGAATATCTACATGGATCGTGCTCTGAGAACCATAGCTCTGAGTCATCCAAGGGTACAAGATTTCAAATCTAGCTTCTCTCAGATTCCAGTGTTAACTTACACATAGTTAGCACTAAATAAATATTTGTCGACTTGATGAATCCCTAGTTGCCACTTACAAAAGCAAAAAATCAATAGAGAGAGGAAGGTTCTAGTGAATCTGCAGATAGAAGAATAAGACTCTTCTCAGCTGCCTTCTTGTGGTATCTCTTCATAAATTTGCCCTTGATTCAGGCTAATTTAATGAGTAGTTAATGAGCACATACCATTTTCAAGGCCTATGTTCTGTGCTTAGGGGATACAAAAATAAAAGTTAGCTTCTCTGTTCTGATGAGTGACACAGAGTGACATGTTAGAGGGCTCAAAAAAGGAAATACTTATTTGGGGAAATCAGAGCATGCTTTACAGAGATGGTTTTGAGATGGGTCATGAAGGATGAGCAGAATTTTAACAGATGAAATGTGAAGGGAAGTTGGTCTGGGTGGGGTTCATCTCATTGGCAGCAAGGTGTGGAAGAACTGGTCAGTTCAGTTTGGCTGTAGCTTGGGCACCAATGTAAGGGTAATGGGATTATAAAACCAGAAAGAAAATGGAAAGATTTTGTAGTGGAGGACTTAGATTTAGAATGGAAAATTGCAGCTAAATCTAAAACCTACTGAGAAATCATTAAAAATGCTTGACTGGTTTGATGTTTCTGATAAGGGTGTTGTGTAGGGTGATCAGAAGCTGGGAGAGCTGGAAGGCAGGAAGACCGGCTGGGAGGATGGCCAGTTGGAGAGACAGACAAGGAAGATCAGAATGCATCCAGAGGCAGAGGTGTGAGGTCACAGCAGCTGAGTGGCTGAAGGGTCTAAAGGAGAGAAGGATGTGGCTAACTCAGAAGTTTCAAACTTGGGTGACTGAATAATCAGACATAGGGGAGTTAGGAAGAGAGGTTGATTTGGTTTGGGTGGTGATGGCAAAAATTTTGGTGTGAAATGATTAAGATTAAAGTTTCATAAATCGTCCAAGTACAGGCACTCAGCAAAAAGCTAGCAACGCTGGTGTTGAAGGTGAAGAGACAGGTGTTAGCTAGGGGTATAGAGGAATCACAGATGTGATCATGGAAGCCACTGGAATGGGTGGGAGCGAAGAGGGTTATAGTGGTTATGTGTTTGAATTGCAAATAATGGAAATCCCTGCACATAATGGTTGAAATAAAGCAAGGAATTTATTGGCTCCTGTAACTAAAAAATCCAGTGGAGTGGGCTCCAGGCATGGTTCCGTTGGCGATCTGGATCAATTATGCTTCAGTTCTCTAAACTCTGCTTTGTTTTGTGTTTTGGCTTCATTTTCATGCCGGATTCCCTCAAGGTTGGAAAATGGTAGCCAGCAGCAATTAGGTTCACAGGCTTTGTCATTTATACTCATGAGGAGAAAAGAACTAGTTTCCTTCAACTATCAAACAAAAGCCTTGAGCTTTGCTCTGATTGGCTTACTAAAGGTCACATGTACACGTCACATGGTTATGGCTCTGGTCCGGTTTTACCGGAGCCACCACTGTGGTGGTAGGAATGGGTTTATACTGATGGGCTTAGATCAGTCGTGCAGCTCACCACTAGAGCCGGAGGGAGGATCTGCTCCACCCAGCTCTCCTGGCTGCTCCACAGTGGGCACTAGAGATCAGTTACAGTCCACTGAAAGATGCCAAACCATATTCTTACAGAGGTACGATATCGGTAGGGACTCTAAGGAAATTGCACTGCCGTGGAACACCAGGTGGGAAAATATTTCCGTGAGGACACAATAGCTGATAAGACCATACGGATGATGACTGATAAAAGTTATTGCTTGGATGATTAAGGAAATTATTGGTGGCCTTGAGATGACAGCTTTAGTTGGGTGTTGGTCATCAGTGACAGAGAGCAAAAGGTTGAGAAGGAACTGGAAGATGAGAAGGTGAAGTGTAGACTCTTGTTTCAGAAAGACGGAGAGTGACAGAAGGAGAGAGCAGTTCAGAGGGAGAAGGGGACATCGCCTAGCGCTTTTAGCAGGGAGACTCGAAGGTATTTGCAGACTGAGGTGAGAGAGCAGGGGAAGAGGGGAGAGATGGGTGGTACAAAGAAGGTGAGATAACCAGGCGGCATGGCACTGAGGACACAGGAGGAGGGAATGAGGTCGGATACGCAGGCAGGGAGGTTTGTTTGGAGAGCAAATTGGACCCCTCTTCCCCAGAGATCAGCCTAGGAGGGGAGCCAGGGTGGAAACAGAAATGTGGATGTGAAAGGAAGTTGAGGAAACTCAGGGACGTGCCTATAACTTTCTCAGTAAAATCAATTCTGGAAGCTGAGAGTTGCTGGTTGCCCCAAGCAGGCCCAGAAGATTTGGAACAACCCCTGGGGGATTCATTAGGAGGCTAGAAAACATGAATAAGAAGACTGGAGAATTGCAAATTAGTACAGTCTTTCCAGGAGCAGTCTGGCACCTTACAACAAAAGCCATAAAAGTGTTTCTAGCCTTTGACCCAATAATCCCTCTTCTGGGAATATATACCATGAAAATAACTGAAAAGGAAATATTAATATAAGCTATTTGCAAAAAGGTGTTTATTGCTGCCCTGTTCATAATAGGGAAAATCCTGGAAGACACCCAAATGCTCCACAGTTGGGGAATGGTTAAGCGGATTCTGGAACATTAATATGATGGAATATTATATAATCATTATGAATGATAAATATGAGTACTCTGTCAATATATGAGAAAATGTATACAGAAAAATGTTAGGTGAACAAGGTAGAGTATGAAATAGGATGGATAAGTTGATTTCTACCCTGGAAAATGATGCTTATACAATGGCATGGTTTATAAAAGGTCACTGAATTGTGTGAATCGTTGGTGTGAGGAGGTGAAGAGATTTTTTTCCCCTTTAGAAAATTGTTTAAATACACATTTTTTAAAGAGTTGGCAAGCCGCTAAAGCCAGTCAGCACGCATTTGTAGTAATGCTGATCTGCAGGACACTCAGCCGGCTCCCTTTGCAGAGAAAGAAAGGAAGAGTGGGGAACATTCAGAGCCAAAGACGGTTAAGGCAGTGAGTCATGAAGGCAGGGGTCACCAAGAGATGACCACGTTCTTTGCTGAAATGGCTTATTATGTTGCAGGCTTCATGGGGAGGGGAGCAGAGACAGAATAGCTAATACAACCCTGGAAACCGGGAGGATGGGAGAGAATGCAGATCCCAGGGGAGGTGGAGAGTTGTGCTGGTGGAAGTGAATGAGTGCGAGCTTTGGGCTCCTAGGAGTGCTGGTACAAAACCGGGGTCTTGGGGCTGATGAGGCAAACTGAAGGGGTAGTTAAGGGGGAGGGTGGATAGAGGTCCCTGGAGTAAAAGGGGTTAAGAGATAGTGATGTTAGGTAAACATGTCTGGAATGAACAGAAAAGTACAGTAAACACAATGGCCATTCATTCATTTATTCACCCAACAAATACTTATTGAACTCCTATTATGTGCCAGGCACTGTTCTAGACACTAGGGAATCGACAGTGAACAAAACAGACAGTGTGATTTGTCCCACCGGGGACTGTGTCCCACTGGGGGGCCCTGAACCACGTTTCTTCTCTGTCGCAGGTCCCAGCATATGGCTGGTGTTCAGTTACCTTTTGTTAAATGAATGCAGAAATGAGATGATTTGATGTCCATTCAGTATGGACAGATGGAGGGGAGGGCATGGGGCCCAGCAGCCTGCTCCGGGGGTCAGAGCAGAGAGTTGCTGCCCAAGAAAGTGAGCTCAGCAGAGATGGAGGGACTGGGTTTATAGAGCAGAAGAGACACAGTACCATCCTTTCTAGAACCAGACGGAATAACAAGAAGATTGCTGCAGGGATAGAATAAATTAAGACGGGCAGTGTTGTATTTGAGAAAGTATTTATGGAACGTTCTTGGTGTTTTCCTGGAGGTCATTCGTTCACCATTTACTAAGCATCCACCTAGGTGCGTGGGCCTTGACTAGGGATTTGAGGGCCTGTAGAGTTGAAATAAACTCAGCTGCTATTCTCAGAAAGCTTACGAGCTTGTAAAATCAGAGTCAGTCTTGAAAACTGGGGCCTAGGAAGAGAAGAACAACTCCTGAATCCCCCAGTGTAGGAAGAAGCTATGACAATGTCCTGGGGCTCTTTCCGCTACCAGAATTATCTGAAACCTGGGGAAGAAAGAGGAACATGGTCCAGCGCAGGTTTCCAGGGCTCAGGCAGAGGCAGGAGGCACAGGGCCAACTGGGATGCGGGAGAGAAGGAGGCTGGAGTGCTGACTGCACGGCAGGCTGGGGAGGCCTCGGGAGGGAACGGCCAGAAGGGGAGAGTGAGAAGGGAGGTTTTGGGGGGGTAGTTCAGGAAGGTGACAGAGACCTTTCTCTTAGGCCTCCTCACTGTGTCCAGAAGAAAATGGACAGAAGACTTCAGAGCAGGTGGTGTGCTGCCCTGGAGGCAGAGAAAGCCCGAGTCACAGAGATGGGGAAAGGATGGATTACTGGCACCGGCCCAGGAGCTAAATGCCACCACAGGCCTGGGGGTTCAGTCATTCAGTCAACAAACCTTTGCTGGGCTCAGTCAGTTCTGGTTTCTAATCCTTCCTTTGCCACATACTAGCCATGTGCACTTGAACAGATAGATCACTTCACTTCTCCAAGACTTAGTTTCCTCATCTGTGAAATGGGCTTAGCAACCTGGAAGGGTTATTGTGAGGATTACACAATGTGTGGGAAGGCCCCCCAGAGTGCTGAATAAAGCCTCAGGACAGACGAGCTATTATTTTTATTAGATCAATGCTTAGTTCTGTGGCAGATACAAAGAGGAACAGGATACAGCTCTCCTCCCCTTCCTACCAGAACTCCCTGCAATGAGGGGAAACAGAGATACAAACAAGGGATGACAACCAACCAGAACACGGCGTGTCATTATCAAAACAGTAGCACGCCTGCTGTGGGAGCCTGGCGGAGCGAATAATTAGTTCTGCCTGTAGAGGTCAGGGAAGGCTTCCCTGAGGAGGGGGCATTTGAGCTGGACCATTAAACGGATCGCCTGGCAGAGAAGAAGGGAGAAGTGTTGCAGACAGAGCAGCCGCCTTGAGCGAATGCAGGGAAGCGTGCAAGGGCAGCGGGAATGGGGAAGAGTGACTATGCTGCCAGCACGCTGCCTGGTGGGCAGGGGGGAGCCTGGAGGGGCGTCCAGGGCCAGACTGGGAAGGGCCTGAGCACTGGGCTGTGTGCAGAAATGTGCTCCTGCCGCAGTGGGCGACCTCTAGGCGTTGGGCAGGAGAGGTGGCTCTGGTGGGAGGAAGGATGGAAGGAAGGAGGCCGGAGCAGGTGCGGGGAGACCAGGCCCTGCCTCCTGCAGCCCCGCCGCAGCGCTGCGTCCCAACCAGCTCTTGCCTGGGGGTCCAGGGCCCCCTGCAGCAGTGAGTCATCACCGGGACCAGCGGCCTCTAGCTGCGGCTGCCACCGCCGGGGAGAGGGCCCTCATGCACACAGTGCCAGGACACTGAGGGTCCAAAGTCCCTCGCCTATCATTTTGGGGGTGCTCTGTGGGCCCCACCCGCACCGGTTTGGGGCTGACAGGAGGCCGCCTTGGTCTCTCTCATGGGAGGAGTGAAAGGACAGTCCCCACCTGTTAAGTTGACTTTCCTTTTCAGAAAGAGCTTTGCTGATGAAGAGCAATAAGTGTCTTTCACTGGTGAGGAAAGGATTTTAATAACGTCTGCTGATGACGCCTGCCCTGCTCCGCCGAGATACAGAGGCTCATTCTTCTTCCCTTTAATAACCCGGTGTGGCTGCACCGTGGAGGGGCCAGCTCTGGCTCTTTCTCGCCCCAGTGGTGTGTCACCTGCCCCTCTGTCCCCAGCTCGGGTCCTCTCTCGTTTCCTCTATCCCCCTCTCTGCCCTACTGTCAGATTCCCTCTCACCTCCCTTTTCTTCTCTCCCTTGCCCCTCATTTCTCTGAGAGTCATGGGCTGGGAGGGACCTTATTGATAGGAAACTTGGTCCATAGAGATGCAGGGGTGGGCCAGCAGGGGTGAGCCCCTTGTCACTTTGGCGGTGATCCCGCAGGCCTGAGAGTTTGCCAAGGAGATTGGCATTGGCAGATAAAATGTGGTTCTCAGACTTCAGTTTGCATTAGAATCACCTGTGGAGCTTACTAAAAACAGAGTTCCAAACTCGCCTGAGCTTCTGCTCTCTAGGTCCGCAAAGAGCCCAGAAAACTGCAGTGTCCACAAGCCCCTCAAGAGACCCAAGCAGGAGGCTCCAAGAAACCCAGAGGTGAGGGAGGACAAGTTGCTGCCTCGGACTCTCCTGCTAACCCCATCCAATAGCTTTTCTTCCAACTCCACCTTTTTCTCAACAGGTGTACAAGTCCTCAGCCATTTCAGTGGTTTGGGAACTTGAATCATATGCTGTGTTGAAGTTGCTTTTGTAACAACAGCCGGTAACATGTATTGAGCATACGTGGATGAGAGACCTGGGTAAGCACTTTATGTGATGCTGATTTCCTCCCCCGGTGATGTGTGAGGTCGGTCTTATTATCCCCTTCACTGCCCAACTGTGACTTGCCCAGGGACTCCAGGGACTGAGACCCGTGCTGACATTTGCCAAGCCGGTCCCCCTACCCCACTCCACACTGCTCACAAAGCAAGCACATTGGAGGCAGGTTAAAGGAGAGGAGACACGTGGGGAGAACTGTTACGCAAACTTCTTTCTCCCATGAGACGTTCAAAGGAAAACAATCCTCAAGAGAAAATGGCTGTTGTCCCAATTGTTTCCCTTCCCTGGGCCTTGCTGTTCCTCTTCCTAAATAACTCCCTCTCCCCCTCCACCTCACACTCCTAAACTCAACTCGCAAACTACCCAGTTGGCTGCCATTCTCCCTGGCTCCTGCCTGTCACATGTAGATTCCACTTGACAGCCTCTCTCCTTCAGCCCTTACGCTAAACCCTAGTGACCCTTGATCCCTTGATTACTTTCTGGCCTCCACACCGGTCCCCGCTACCACCACTGCTTTGTGCCTGAAAGACTTCCCTCATTACCTTCCTAGCTGGAATTCAGTCCCCCAAACTCCAGTATTCTGGGTTATGTATTGTCAGTTACATCTTCCAAAACCCTCTGCTGTCATCTTTATTTATTTATTTATTTAGATATGGGGTCTTGCTGTGTTGCCCAGGCTGGTCTCAAACTCCTGGATTCAAGCAACCTTCTTGCCTCAGCCTCCTGAGCAGCTGGGACTACAGGTGCACACCACCACGCCCGGCTTACTGCTGCCATCTTGCATGTCCTGGCTTAACCATTGGCTTGGCCTTGCCGTGCACAGTGAGTCTGAAACCCCTGCCAACCCAACCCATGCCTCCCTGCTTCAGCAGAATGAATTCGCCTTTCCTAGAGGGCCAACATATTATACTGTGCTCTTTCCAGCCACTGGGCCTTTGCTTATGCAGTTCCTGCCATCAGGCCTGCCATTCCCTCTCATTTTCTCTAATCCCAACCCTTCATTCCGTTAAACACTCAGTTCCAAACTCTTTGCCTCCACACAGCCTTCTCTGGCTGAGCCTACCTTCCTTTGCTTTTAAGTCCCTGTGCTCAGTATGCACAGTTGGCATCTCACACCCTCGCACTTATTTATTTGTTGTCTCAGAATTATTCTAAGGTTGTTTCGGGTCTGTGTGTTTTCCTCTCCCCAGCCAGATGCTGTAAGAACAATGCTAGACCTTTTTGCTCTTCAGCACCTACTCTCCCAGAACACAGTGAGTGGCTTTAGTAACTTTGCATTAAATTGAAACAATTCCTAAATGACCATCCCTTTAATTACAATGAATGACTTCGAAATCCGAAGCCAGTGGAGTGTGTGCTTTGTGGATGGAAATGATCAGATGATATAACGGGGATAGAGAACGCAGTACTAAAAGGTAGGACACCTGCTTTATAGTCCCACACTTTCTACTGTCCAGCTGTGTGACCCAGGGCAAGTTACTCCACTTCTCCATCCTAAAGGGTAGGGCCAGATGTCCTGTGAGACCCTTTCCAGCTTTTCCACAACCTGTGATCTGGGCTAATCAATCTACCCCTCTCCTAGCCAATGATCAAGGACAAATGTGTCTCTCTGGACCTCACTTTACTTACATGTGAAATGGAAACTACAGTAACAGTAGCTAATTTATAGAGTTGTTGTAAGGATTAAATGCAACAATTCAGAAAGCTCTTAGCCTAGATCTGGCCCATAGAAAGTGATCAATAAATGGTAGCTATTATTAAGTCACTTGGCCAGAGTTAGGAGCGTGGGGTATACCCAAGGGGGAGAGGAAGGCCATCCCCTTGTGTTCTGATCCAAGTAGGAAATCTAAGAGTCCATGAAGCCATTTGAGCTCTGAAGAGGTTGGGCTGGGGCCCCAGAGTTAGGGCACTGCCCAGCAGCCTTGTAGGGACTGAAACACCAACTGTCCCATTAATGACAGCACTGCTGGCAGTTGGGGTGACCCGGTTGTATAGTCCCATCGATTTTCCCATTACCCTTTAATGCTGTGTATTAAAGGCTTTGCAGATCCACTCTGTTACCTTCTTTCTTTATTATCTCCAGGGCCTGCCCAAATGCTTGGGAGGATTAAATTGCCTGGCTGCAGTAAACCTCTCCGCAGGTGAGACACCTTTTCTTGAGCAGGTCTGGGAAGCCGGGAGCCTTGGAAGCCTTCCTGGCTTACTGCTCAGGTCGTGCAGACACTGATAAGGACCCTGCAGGGGGCACAGATTGTGCACCTGGGGCTCACTCACAACCCACTGCTGGCTGGAGGAGGAGATGCCAGCAGAGCCAGGTCCTCACCCCTCTGCTGCTTGTCTCTTCTGGCCTTACCTGGTCTCAGCCTGCCCCTGATTTGTAACTGCCTTTGCTCCATACTCCCCTCCCACCACATCCTTACTTTTTTTTTTTTTTTTTTTTTTTTGAGACAGGGTCTCACTCTGTCACCTGGGCTACAGTACAGTGGCATCATCATAGATCACTGCAACCTCAAACTCCTGGGCTCAAGCAGTCTTTCTGCCTCAGTCTCCCAAGTACCCGGGACTGCACATGCCACCACAGCTGGCTAATTTTTCTATTTTTAGTAGAGATGGGGTCTCCCTCTTGCTCAGGCTGTTCTCAAACTCCTGGCCTCAAGCAATCCTCCCACCTCATCCTCCCAAAGAGCTAGGATTATAGGCATGCATGTCCTTCATCTTGCTTCCTGTTAGCTCCTCATGTCTGCCCAGATCCCAAGATCCATCCTCTGGCCCTGCCTCCTGGCTGTTGTCTTTGTTCAGTGATTGCATTTAATATTCTGGATCCTAAAACATACATAACTTCACAAAAAAGCCTTATTCAGAACTTCAGATTGCCTTGACTTTCTTATTTGTGAAATGGGAACATGAGTCCTCCCATTGAGATTGGGGGAGATGAAGTACATATGGTTCTTTCTGTGAGCAAAAGAGTCCGGGGGAACAAGCATTGCTGCTTTTTATTCCCCCAAGGTATGACCAAAGATAATGAGGTTGATATTTCACACCACAAGTCATCAATGCAAATTAATTTTCTCCCATTGAAAAGCAAAACAGTAATTCAAAGATGCAAGGCTTTCGGAGCTGGCATCCTGGTCAGCAAATCTCCATCGTCAGAGCTTGGGAAATGGCCGATCAGAGTTAAGTGTGGTGAACAAACTAAGTGATCAAACAGAATACAGACGATCCACAAGTTATGATTGTTTGACCTATGATATTTTTTACTTTATGATGGTATGAAAGCAAAATGCATTCAGTAGAAACTCTACTTCAAATTTTGAATTTTGATCTTTTTCCAAGCTAGCAACATGCTGTACGATACTCCTTTGTGATGCTAGGCAGTGACAGCGGTCACAACTCCCTGCTAGCCCGACAATCACGAGGGTAAACAACCCATACTCTACCTTGTACCGTGTTCAATAAGTTGCATGAGATATTCAAAACTTTATTATAGAATAGGCTTTATGTTAGACGATTTTGCCCAGCTTTGGGCTAATGTAAGTGTTCTGAGCACATGTAAGGTAGGCTGGGCTAAGCTACGATGTTCAATAAGTTAGGTGTATTAAATGCATTTTTGACATACCATATGTTCAACTTACAATGGGTTTATTGGGATGTAGCCCCATCATAAGTCGAGGAGTATCTGTAATCTTCTCCTCTATCCCAAAGATAAAAAGTAAAGATATGATTTTACTGTTACATTGGTACTAAGGTTTATCTCAATGAAGAGTTCTAAAAAATATTTTGTAATGCATGTTGATTCCCTAGGTGACAACATTGAAGGGAAATGCACTTACACGATTAAGCGTTGATATAGTTATACGTTAGGCACAGCTTTTGGGATGGAAGGTGAAAGAAATCCAGCTCAAACTGGATTAAAGAAAAAAAAAGAATTTATTGGCTCAGTGATTGAAAATTTCACAGTTAAACTTGTTTCAGGCATGTTTGGACCCGGGGCTGAAATAATGTGGTCAGGACCTGGCCTCTGTTAGCCTCTTGGCTCTGTCCTGTGCCCACTCTTCACTCTTAAGCAAGCTCTCTGAACATGGTGGCCCCCTCGGTCCTCAAGTCCAATGGCAAGAGAGCTCCGCCTTCCCTCTGGTTTCCACCACGGTCCCAAGATGGAATCTCACTGGCCTGGCTGGTGTGACACCCTTCCCTGAACAATCACCATGGCCAAGGGGAGGCAATTCCTGAGTGATCAAGCCCAGGTCATATCTGCAGATCGATCCCACATGAACCAAGGGTGGGATGGGGTAGTATCACCAGCGGAAGGGCACATGTGTGGTTGGCAGACAAATACAACAGATATCCACTATGGCTTCTGTAAAAAATGGGTTTCATAGTTGCCACATTAACGTGATAGAATCATGAAAGATTTTCTTTTAAAATTTTACTTTATTCTTGTATTACAGTTCATATAACAAATAGAAATGTAGTTGTTCCTGTAAAGCAATTTATAACTCGAGGAGAATTTTTTTCAAAAAAAAAATGGCTCTATTCATTCCTAGCTGTGGCTTATGATGCCCTCGCCCTGAGGTGTAGGGCATTTGTCTGGAGAGGTTTCCAGGACGTTCTAACCAGTTAGCACGGGTATGCTCTCATTCGTTCTCCCCTTTATGCAATATGGCTGGCATGTTGGGCAACACGCCATGGTTATGGAATAGAACAGTGGTTTGCAAACCATCTTTGGCAGCAGAACTTCTTTTTGCAAATGCTGTCTCCCCTCCTTTATCCCCCTAATTTGCCAGAAAGGTGAAAGCAGAGCTGCTCTGGTTGACCCGGGTAGGAAACCCAAATCCCATCTGCTGAGCTTCCTCCTTCCCCTCAGCCTCTGATTCGTGACTGCAGAGTCCTGAGCCGCCAGGAAATGCAGTTTGAAAACCGCTAGAAGATAGCAGAGTACCTGGCTCTCTAGGACAGAGTCTGGGGTTTTGGCTTCAGTCCCATCCTAGAGAGGGGCACGGCACAGATGTTTATTGAGCACTTACTGTCAGGGGTTACACCTTTTTATCTCATTTAATCCCCAAGACAACCCCATCAGGTAGCAATTATTATCCTTTTCACAGATGGGAAGATCGAGGCTCAGAATGTCATGGAGCTGGTTTTGAAGCCAAGTCTTTCCCATTCAAACAACCCTATGACTCCTTGGATATTCATGGAGTGCCTACTGTATGCCGCATCCTGTGCTAGGTGTTTTTATACGGACTTTTTCAGTTGACCCTTATGAGACCTTATGAGGAAAAGAATCCAGACACCAAAAAGCACATACAATATGATGTTATATAAATTTCAAAAGTACGTCAACCTACTCTACCATAATAGACATTAGAAATAGCGGCTACCCTCGGCTAGGAGGGGTGGGGTGGTGTTACTGACTGGGAGGGAGCCAGTGGGGTCCTTGGGTCAAGCTGGCAACGTCGTACGTTGGTCTGGCTGATGGTTACACAGGTGCACACATGCATCACAATTCACAAAACACTTACAGTTTGTGTGATTTGTTATATGGAGTTATACTTCAATTTATTTTTATTTTTAAACCTTACTATATTTTGAAAAATTATCATCATAGATATGAGGAGACTGTGGTTCAGGAAGGTAACTAGTCTAGGATCATGCTGTCCAGGCTGTGTGTGATAGAGACCTCCCCACACATGGCCCATGGAGGGCATCCTCAGTGACCTGTGAATAGGAACAGATTGTCGGCTGGAAAGAGCTGTGTGTTGCTCAGGCTGGGGAGGGGTCACTTCAGACACCCAGGGCCTGCCCTCCCCCACCACCTCGCATTTTCTTGTCCATTCTTCTGCCCCGCCCTCCCTAATGCCTCTGTGTTGGTGTGATGGCCACAAAGGCCTTTCCTGGGGATGAGGACAGAGCACGGGCAAGGTGTGAGTTCAGTGCCAGGAAAGGCATAAGGAGAGAGATTGTGAGGGAGGGAGGGAGGCAGGAGAAGCCAGGCCTTCCCAAATGCAATCAAGGCCACTTTGTCTCTTGCCAGAAGGCCTGTCCCTTGTGCTCGGAGCTCCTGGGGCAGTCCCCATGCTCCCCAGAGAGTCCCCCGGGTCCTTTGCCTTTTCCCCTACACTATAAAAGTGGTTTCTATTTTTAGGTTCCATTGTAAGAGAGACCCTGGGACTCAGGCCAGGGATCCAGGGAGCTGGGAAACCACAGTCCCGGGGGCCGGATCAGCAGCATAACTGAGTGGATAAAACAGCAACAGCCTTGGCATCTGCTGGGTATAAATCTAAGTCTAAATGATGAATCCCTGTGAGCCCCTGAGCAAGCCTCCATCTCCATGGACGTGCAGGTGCTGGGCTAGGGTCATGTTCAGAGTGAGAGACCCGAGTCCCCCCAGCCTCTCTCAGACCCACCCCCCATGAAGCTCCAGGAACATTCAGCTCAAACCCAAATCCAGCCACATCACTCTTTCTCCTAAAACCCTTCAACGCCTCCATTTCCATCTAGTAGCAAAGGGGGACCATTGGCAGGTTTTAAGCAAAGAAATAAGTGCTGTAATAGACTTGGCATTTAAACCAAGTCTTGAAGGATGCGTAGAATTTCAGTAAGCGAGCCCAGAGCCGCTGAGAGGACCCAGGAGATGTGAAGTCGTAGTGACTGAGTAACACGGGCTCCCATTGTCAGGGCCGGGCTAGAATATCTGAGCTTCATGCACAGGAACTGGCAGCCAGTGATGACTGATGATTTCTGAACAGAAAAATAACCTGGCCATGGCATTTAAAAAAGTTATCCCATATTGAATGAATCAGAGAGGTAAGAACTTGGAGGCAGCTTTCATTCAATAAGCATTTACTGAGCACCTACTATGTGCCAGGCACTGTGGGGTCCTGAGAAGACAGTGGCAAAGAAGATGTGGATCTGGGCTTCCTGAACTTTGTCACCAACAAGAAATTACCAGTGAGATGAGTGACAGGAAGGAGCAGTGTAATATGTGATAGGAGGACTTATCTGGGAAATTTTATCCAGTACAGGGATATTTGAACCCAGGGGCCTCTGGGAAAGCCCACCTACTGTTTTGAAGATCTCTCTGGGGCCTGGTGCGGTGGCTCATGCCTGTAATCCTAGTACTTTGGGAGGCCAAGGTGGGAGAATCACTTGAGGCCAGGAGTTCAAGACCAGCCTGAACAAGAATGAGACCCCGTCTATCAAAAAAATAGAAAAATTAGCTGGGTGTGATGGTGCGCACCTGTAGTCCCAGCTACCCAGCAGGCTGAGGCAGGAGGATCACTTAAGCCCAGGAGGTAGAGGCTGCAGTGAACTATGATGTCACCACTGCACTCTAGCCTGAGCAACAGAGCAAGACTCTGTCCAAAATAAATAAAATAAAGATCACTCTGGCTACAGGAGAGGGTAGTCGTGGGGTAAGAGGGATGTGGGGCAGCCATTTAGGAGACAGAAAGATGATGGAGGCCTCAACGAGGCTGTAGCTGGGTTCTAGGGCCCTGGGAAGACAGAATCTGCAGGACTTCATGGGGTCAGGGAGGACTCCAGGGTCCCCAGTGTAGAGGTGACTATGATAGAATAGTGAAAGCTTCTTTCCCATTTAGAACCATCTGAACACCCAATTGTGTGTTCTGAGCTTTGCCTTCAACTGGTCATAAACTACTGGAAGCAAAATACCAGGTCTCACTTTGCCCCGGACAGGGCCTATGCCGGGATCTTCCAGGTAAGAGATGCTCAGTACATAGCTGCTAAATGAATGAATGATGACCATTGAGGAAACATTTGCATTGATCCCAAGTGCGGCCAGTCACAGCCAGAACCAGCTTCCCTTCCCTTCAGCCCTCTCCCTCTCTGCCCTGCCCCCCACTGTGACAGGCAGAACCCCGGGGGGCAAGGGCAGAAGTGGCTTGTGGGCACAGTGCCACCTGGAATACTTAAAACATGAATTGCGAGTCAAGTGGCCCCTCTCACAGTTAATCGATGGCAGCATATCCTGATCGCTTTCATTATTATTATTTTCTTATGCATGTGTGATCGGGAGATTTATTGTTGAGGCTACAGAGGCAAAATCAATTATTCATGTTATAAATTAGAAAATGATTTATGTCTACAGGAGACGGGGCCTCAGCGAGCCGAGCCCATTACAGATAAGCTTTGCTGAAAGGACCAAGATTTATCTGTAAACTTCACAAATTGCTGCACGCCATTCCAGCCCAGTTCCCAAGCCCTCCCCCAGGGCACCCATCCCTCTTCCTGAGTCATTCTGTCTTTTTCTGTCGTCCACCATCCCCTTGACTCCTTTTTCCTCTCCCGGATTCCCATTGACTCTTCTTTGTTCTGCGTTACTGTTTTTTACCTTTGACAAATGCCTCCATCACTTGCTCGTATTTCTTTAGGGGGAAGACACTCTTGAGGAAGCTTCTAAATAAACTTTCTGGTCTCTAGGTATAGCCTGCACTGCATAGGGAAGAGTTAGGTAACAGATCGGGGAAGAATTCCTCTCGGTTCAGTTCATCTGCAAACCTGTTGAGAGGATAAGGGACTGAGTCCCATTTCCTGGAGCGGCTGACTCCTGCCTCCGGTGAAAGACAGCCATGACCCAGCCTCTGCATTCTGTCCTTGCCTTGGGCTCTTCCCAGGGAATGTGGTAATGAGACCCAATGTGATGATGTGGAAAGCCCATGGGCTTTGGAGTCAAATACACAGGGGGTTGAATCCTAGGTGTGCTGCCAACAGCGTGACCTTGGGCTCCTCCAGAATAGAGGCAGTATGTAGACGTTGCTGCCAAAAGCACTTAAGACACACTAAGTTCCTTCATAATGAACTTTCCTAGCAAACTCTAACCCGAACCCTACAGCTAACACTAACCCTAACCCTAAGCCTAACAGTATCCTAGAAGGATACTGGCACGATGATGCCATCACTGGGAGTGGCCATCGTGGAGACATACTTCTCTCTCATCCTCGGGTCCCAGCTTGGTTTCTCCTTGGATTCCAGGGCAGCTGCATTGTTCCACAGAGTGGAAGAGTGAGACACAGGGAGAGGATATTCCGCTTGCAACCTTTTGCACACACAGATGAAACTAATATCTTGGAGGCATTCTCTGTGTGCCATGCACCACGCTCCTTCCATTCTTTCACAATCCCAAGAGCAAGAGCTAATGCTGGAATCCCATTTTGCAGATGCTGAAACTGAGGTCCAGAGAGCATCAGTGACTAGCCCAAGGTCACGCGAGCGAAGAACTTACTTTTTTATCTGCACGGGACAAGAAAATCTCCACACTGTTTAAGCTTTCGGAGAATAGCAAGCGCCTAGGCAAGGCACTTCTAGGATACTGTTAGTCTTAGGGTTAGGGTTAGTATTAGCTGTAGGGTTCGGGTTAGGGTTTGCTAGGAAAGTTCATTATGAAGGAACTTAGTGTGTCTTAAGTTCTTTTGGCAGCAACGTCTACATACTGCCTCTATTCTGAGAGAAGAACAGGCACGTAAGCCATACACATTCCACCTTTTTTGTGTAGGTTTGTACACATTTACATGGAAGTACTTCATCGAAGAACTTACTTTTTCATCTGCAGGGGACAAGAAAATCTCCACACTGTTTAACCTCTCAGAGAATAGCAAGGGCCTAGGCAAGGCTCTTCTAGCATACTGTTAGGGTTAGGGTTAGCTTTATTTTCAGGCATAGGGTTAGGCTTACGGTTTGCCAGGAAAGTTCATTATGAAGGAACATACTGTGTCTTAAGGGCTTTTCACAGCAACGTCTACATACTATCTCTATTCTGAGAGAAGAACAAGCACATAAGGCATACACATTCCACCTTGTTTCGGTAGGTCTGTACACATGTACATGAAAGGACTTCATGGAAGAACTTACTTATTTATCTGCAGTTGACAAGAAAATTTCCACACTATTGAACCTCTCAGCGAATAGCAAGCGCCTAGGCAAGGCACTTCAAGGATACTCTTAGGGTTACGGTTACGGTTAATATTATGCGTAGGCTTAGAGTTAGGGTTTGCTAAGAAAGTTCATTATGAAGGAACTTAGTGTGTCTTAAGTGCTTTTCCCTGCAAACTGTCCATGCTGTCTAGATTCTGAGACAAGAACAAGCACATAAGCCATACACATTCCACCTTGTTTCTGTAGGTCTGTACACATTTACAAGGAAGTACTTCATGGAAGAACTTACTTTTTTATCTGCAGTTGACAAGAAAATCTCCACACTGTTTTCGCTCTCAGAGAATAGGAAGCGCCTAGGAAAGGCACTTCTAGGATACTGTTAGGCTTAGGGTTAGGGTTAGTGTTAGCTGTAGGGTTCGGGTTAGGGTTTGCTCAGAAAGTTGATTAGGAGGAACTTCGTGTGTCTTAAGTGCTTTTCGGAGCAAAGTCTACATACTGTCTCTATTCTGAGAGAAGAACAAGCACATATGCCGTACACATTCCACCTTGTTTCTGTAGGTCTGTACACATTTACATGGAAGCACTTCATGGAAAAACTTACGTTTTTATCTGCAGTTGACAGGAAAATCTCCACACTGTTTCAGCTCTCAGAGAATAGCAAGCGCCTAGGCAAGGCATTTCTAGGATACTGTTAGGGTTAGAGTTAGCTTTATTGTCAGGTATAAGGTTAGGGTTAGGGTTTGCCAGGAAAGTTCATTATGAAGGAACTTACTGTGTCTTAAGGGCTTTTCACAGCAACGTCTACATACGGTCTCTATTCTGAGAGAAGTATAAGCACATAAGCCATACACATTCCACCGTGTTTCTGTAGTTCTGTACACATGTACATCGAAGTACTTCATGGTAGAACTTACTTATTTATCTGCAGTTGACAAGAAAATTTCCACACTGTTGAACCTCTCAGCGAATAGCAAGCGCCTAGGCAAGGCACTTCCAGGATGCTCTTAGGGTTACGGTTACGGTTAATATTATGCGTAGGCTTAGAGTTAGGGTTTGCTCAGAAAGTTGATTATGAAGTAACTTCGTGTGTCTTAAGTGCATTTGGGAGCAACGTCTACATACTGCCTCTATTCTGAGAGAAGAACAAGCACATAAACGATACACATTCCACCTTGTTTCTGTAGCTCTGTACACATTCACATGTTAGTACGCCAGCGAAGAACTTACTTTTTTATCTGTAGGGGACAAGAAAATCTCCACACCGTTTAAGCTTTCAGAGAATAGCAAGCGCCTAGGCAAGGCACTTCTAGGATAGTGTTAGGATTAGGGTTAGAGTTAGTGTTAGCTGTAGGGTTTAGGTTATGGTTTGGTAGGAAAGTTCATTATGAAGGAACTTAGTGTGTCTTAAGTGCTTTTGGCAGCACCGTCTACATACTGCCGCTATTCTGAGAGAAGTACAAGCACATAAGCCATACACATTCCGGCTTGTTTCTGTGGGTCTTTACACATGTACATGTAAGTACCTCGTTGAAGAACTTTCCCTTTTATCTGCATTTTGCTGGAATCCGTACCGACTGCGTAAGATGTCTGAGAACAGCCAGGGCATGGGAAAGGCACTTGTCGGGTGCTGTTACGGTTAGGCTTAGGGTTAGGGTTAGCGCTAATGATAGCGTTAGGGGTAAGTGTAGGCTTTGCTAAGAAACTACATTGGAGGGAACTTAGTGTGTCTTAAGTGCTTTTCACAGCACACTCTACATGCTGTCTCTATTCTGAGAGAAGAACAAGCACATAGGACATACACATTCCACCTTGTTATTGTAGCTCTGTACACATTCACATGGAAGCACGCCAGTGAAGAACTTACTTTTTTATCTTTAGGGGACAAGAAAATCTCCACACTGTTTAAGCTTTCGGAGAATAGCAAGCGCCTAGGCAAGGCACTTCTGGGATACTGTTATGCTTAGGGTTACGGTTAGTGTTAGCTGTAGGGTTCGGGTTAGGGTTTGCTAGGAAAGTTCATTATGAGGGAACTTAGTGTTTCTTAAGTGCTTTTGGCAGCAACGTCTACATACTGCCTCTATTCTGAGAGAAGAACAAGCACATAAGCCATATACATTTCCCCTTATTTCTGTAGGTCTGTACATATGTATATGGAAGTACTTCATGGAAGAACTTACTTTTTTATCTGCAGATGACAAGAAAATTTCCACACTGTTGT
>CAUYRT010004136.1:0-22433 GCA_963574885.1 Lepilemur ruficaudatus
AATTCCACTCGCGTGGACCCTACGGTCGGTGCGACCCTCCTGTCCTCCCTCACTTCCCTCCTCTCCCATGTTCGAGATAGGGCAGGACTTGGGTCCTTGGGAGCACTTGCCCTCTTAGGTCTTGGCCTCCTTTTTTGGAGATTGCGCCAAGTCCGACAGCAACAGCGCCGTGACCGTGTTGTTGTGGCTCAGGCTTTTGCAGCGCTGCAGGGCAATGCTCCTCCCGAAGTGTGGATTAACCTGTTGCGCCGCCCTTAACACCCCCGACTGGTCCTCTCGGCCGAAGCACCCTGCGGGCTCGTCCCATTGCACCAGGAGCGGCAGGGGACCCAGTCCTCTGTATAAGGATATGCCCTTGCACCTCCGAGAGTTCTGCTCATTGCACCGGAGAGGGGGTCCGACGCTTGCAATCTTGAGGCGGCCTCAGATCCGGACTGAGACTTTCTCTCAATCATAAGCAAATACAGAAGGGGGAATTGTGGGGAGCTGGCAGCACAAGGATCCCGCTTGGGAGGCAGCTGTGCCCAGCGCGTGCGCAATTGCTCTCTCCGTCCTGCCTATCACTAGAGAACACGTCCTGGGGGAGGTCCTGGCTGAGGGTACTTAAGTGGAGCTCACTTCCCGTTCGGCGTCTCTCGCCATATATAAGTCGTAGATGTGAAGCTGTGCCAATAAACCGCTGGTGGAAGAACTCCAAAGCTGTTGCGTCCTGATTGCTGGCAGTCTAGGGCGCGACAAATACTGATACCAGAGCTTCTTCCTTGGGATTCCATCTCCCTTAACTTTGTGATGCTACTTTCTAACTTTCCTTTGCTAGCTGGCTCTTTCAATCTCCATCCTGGGCTCCTCCAGCTCTGTGCACTCCAGGACCTACCCTTGGTCAGCCCCTCTTGCTGCTGTGGAAGTCTCAGCAGTGGCCACTGCTCCCACTGCTACAGCCCTGAAAATTGCTGTTAGTCCTCCATCCACAGTTTCTCATCACCAACCTCAGATACGACTTAAACAAGGGCAGCTGTGCCGGGAGAACCTCACGCTTCTCTTTTTCTCCTTTCATAATTTATCCTCCAAATACCTGATTCTGATAATCTCAGACTAACGTTTCTGTTGTTCTCAACCCTAGGAAGGAAAATTAAAAATACTGATGCTTAGCCTATAACATCAGAGATTCAAACGTAGGAGTCAGAGTGGGGCAAAGGCATTACTATTTTTAACATTCTATTTTCCCATTACTATTAACATAAATTTTTGTCATTTTTTCTGAGAAATTACTTTTTCATGCTATTCTCAAAAGCAGAGACATAGGTGTTACTATCCTTGTCTCCAGGGTTCCAGGCCCTGGAGCAAGAGCTCAGCGGTTGTATATTACCTTACGGTAGCCACACAGTTTGGTTTGCCCAGGACAGACCCAACTTCTACCCACTGTTCTGGAGTTTCATTTAATTAGCTATCCTGCCCTTTCACTCTCAAAAGTGTCCCATTTTGTACAATGAATTGTATTGTCCCCCTAACCATAAGGATACATAAACATTTGAAAAGGAGTATGATGGGCTGACTTTTGTCCCCCCAAAATTCATATGTTGATACCCTAAACCCCAGTACCTCAGAATGGGACTGTATTTGGAGATAGGGCCTTTAAACAGGTGAGTAAGTTAAAGCAAGGTGATTAAGTTAGGATGAGGCTCTAATCCAATCTGACTGGTATCCTCATAAGAGGAAATTTGGACACACAGAGTGACACTAGAGCTACATGTCCACAATGGAACAGCCACGTGAGGACACAGCGAGAAGGCTGCCATCTGCAAGCCAGTGAGAGAGGCCTCAGAAGGAACCAAACCTTGCTTGGACCTCCAACTTCCAGCACTGTGAGAAAATAAATTTCTGTTAGTCATTCTGTATTAATTTTAGATCTTTTGATTTCCTCAAGTGTACCACAAAAGGCTTGCCTTAACGTCCTCAGAGGATGTGTTTAGATTTCATATACTCTGAGTCTATAAGACTGTTTCCAGGTGGAAAATTGAGGTACCCACTGCTCTGGTAGCAAATGAGATGGTGACAATAAATGTTGTATAAGGTAATAATGGATAAGGCACAGGTCTGGACCTCAACAAACCATCTAGATCTGTGGTCCCCAACCCCCCAGGCATGGTCTGTTAGGAACCTGATGAGCCTGCACATCACCACCTGAGCTCCACCACTGTATGCACACACCCCTCCTCCTTCTGTGGAAAAATCGTCTTCCATGAAACTTAGGAACCAGGCCACACAGCAGGAGGTGAGCAGCCTGCAAGCAAGCAAAGCTTCATCTGTATTTACAGCCACTTCCTATTGCTCGTATCAGTGGCTGAGCTCTGCCGCCCCCCTCCCCTTTCCCCAGCCCGTCGGTGGAAACCGGTCCCTGGTGCCGAAAAGGTTGGGAACTGCTGATCTAGATGCTCTAGAACCAATCCATCTCCAGGCAGCAAGTGACTGGTAAAGTGACTTTCATAAAGGCTCAGAGCAGGGACACTAAGCCAGCCTGGAGGAGAGTTTAAAATAGGTTCCTGTGCAAGGGTCAGCCAGATTGACTTTTAATGGGTGAAAAGGAGCACACCCAGTGAAAGGACGTGGAAGAACATGTATTCCCTGCAGAAGAAACAGGGTAAACAAAGACAACAAAAGCAGTAGTGAAAAAGAAACCATGTTCTTTCTAATGCTTTTCTAACCACCCCAACCCTTGATTTTAAATCCAGTCATTTTCCTCTGCCCACGGAGGTCATAGAGTACAACTGCTATCCCTTCTGTTCTTTAAACCTTTAAATATTTGAGGGCTTACATGTTACAAATTCTGTGCTTTCAGTTCTTCTTTCCCAGGTTAAGAAGTAACATCAGTCCCTCCAGGCTAGTCTCTAAACTTTTAAACCCAGTTCACGCTCTGCCACCTACCACTTTACCAGTGTGCACCTACAAACATGCACACACATGCATGCACAGGCCAAAAGGGCCTTCAGTTCACCAAAAGGCTTTAAATTTAAGGGAATGTGTCCATGTTGTCCTCCCCACAAAACACAGATTAAGGTCGCATCCATCACGAAGCCATATGAAGCATCAAATGGTCAGTGTATTTCCTTCATTAGATAGAAAGCAAAAGAATCAAAGACCAATACAGATCAGTCATTCTGATGAGATTGAGAAGAAGTGTATTTCCTTCTCCATTACTGAAAAATGAATTAATAATCTTGCCATTTGTGGGTGTTTGGAAACATCAAAGAACTGAAATAGATCAACCCCACTGATCTGGGATGAATTTCTTCCAGGAAACACCATGGTTCTTCTAATCCTGCATCAAGGCATAAATACAACAGACCTTGTTTTCCACACAGATTCCTATTTCTTTCACACCCAAGCATATGCTAAGAGTTCTCAAGCAACACTCTTCCTCCATCTCTGGGAGGCGTCTTAAACATTTTTAGCTCCCCAAACACAAAACAGAGGAGGATCTGTTTCTTTACTCAGGGACAATCATCTTCAACTGCTTATTTATGCTGCAAATAGAAACCTATAGATTTAAATGAACATATTTTCATTCTAAAAATGGCATCCGCGTCGTCATAGTTAAAAGGTGCAACAATTGTGTTTCCAAAACAATCATCCAGGAAACCCTGTGTTGCTTTGCAATGTCTAAGTCAAATACTCATTGGAATTAGGTGACTAGCATTGAAGAACTGAGGAAGAACAATAGCCTACTGAAATAAAGAGACCACATGTAGGCAGAAAATACCAGAAATGATAGTAAAAATGTAGCTTAAAAGTAATGTCTTATAATATATAAACAATCAATCAATCCCCTTTGATGAACCCAATAAGAAATGAGTGATTAAAAGTCTAGATCTATGCTGTGTAATATAGTAGCAACTAACCATACATGGCTATTTAAATTAATTAAAATTAAATAAAATTAGAAATTCAGTTCTTCATTTGCACTAGCCACACATTAAGAGCTAAAAAGTCATATGTGGCTAGTTGTTGCCAAATTGGGCAGCATGGATAGACGAAATCTCCATCATTACAGAAAGTTCTACTGGGAAGCCCTGGTCTAGAGGGTCCTATTTGACTATTGGGTTAATATTGGGTTGAGCATCAGGCCCTGAAGAAAGTATGCCTGCCAAATGGAATGATTAATCCATGGCAGGAAAAATATGGTGGAAAGGGGAAAAAAATCCACTCCTGGAAGGGGTTAATATGATATATTATTGACGTTAGTGTTACAAGAAATATAAGCAGACAGGCAGAGAGGTTTTGAGCTAAAATTGAAAGGAGTTAATCAATACTGTTACTTGAAAGCCTCACTACTTCCTTCTATACATTCATAAAACAGACCAGCCTCTCTTATCTGTTAGTGGCTGATTGGATTTCATTGATCATCCCTCAAATATTATTCAACCATCACTCAGTTCCTGCCCCCAATGTTCTACTGTCATAACATTTTTGAACATGTATTTAAATAAATAGAACCCTAATCAAAATAGAAAAAAATACAGACTCTTCCCATTTTACAAAAAAAGGCAAGAACTTTATTTTAAACAAATCCTCAGTCATGTGTTACACCATGTCCATATCTAAATCAAAAATGATAATGATAATTCAAAGGAAACAGAGGGCTTCATAAAAGCACATTATGCAAATATTACTCTCGGCCAATGCTTCAACTAAATACACAGTGGATAGGAAAGGTACAGTATGGCACTTAAATAAATAAGAGCAAAGAGAAGTTAATATATTCATAGTCCAAAGCAATAGGTTTTTGAACCTTTGGTATTTGTCTCAAATAAGCATCTGTAAACACATGTTAGCCAATAGTGTTTAGTTCCAGGTTTTTTAAGCCAGTGATTGTGTGTGCGTGCGTGTGTATGTATTTCAAAAATAACTGATAAAATAATAAACTGGGATTGACATGGGCTGATTTAAGGTCTCTGGTGTAAGCACACAGGCAAATTCAAACCATGGCAAAACGACGTGCAGCTGTGTTGCACAACAAAACTGTGTAAGAAAATGAGTGAGATACACCAGTTAGAAATTCTGTGGCTTGGGTAGACACCCTCAAGGTTAACAAAAAAAAAATCTTTTTAATGTTATCCAAAATCCACAAGCTAGAAGGCAGAAATATCCTGAAGCTCATTAACTACTCACTGAACAGTGCAACAACCATCTCACAAAAGTGTTGCAGTTGCATATTGCAATTCCCTCCCTGCCACCCATCCCCCATCCCCCATCCCCCATCCCTAATAAACAGCACCAGTGCAGTTTGAGTTAGAAAACTGGAAATATTGAGGCATTCCTAAGGTTTTCATATTGACTAAGGGCCAGTCAGATGGGGCTCTACCGGGAACTTCTTCCGTGGCCATTCTCCAAAAAGCACCCCGTATAATTCCCTCTAGCTTGCAAACAAACCGTATAAGGTCTACTGTAAGGCCAGGTTCAGAAAAAAGCTGGCATGCTATCCTGGGTTGAGGAAAAGGGGCATGCTGGTGGGGGATACACATGAAGGATGCCTCAAGGATGTTTGTCCTGCAGCCCAGGATAAAGGGATGTGTTGAGATAGGTCACAAAATTTGTATCAATGAAGTATTTGACTCACACCATTCACCAGGATACAGAGCTCAGCAGAGCTAAGTCCTACTTGGTAGCAGTGCAAATCCACTGTTACCAGGATCAGGTGGGGCCATGAGTAGAAAGGGCCCAAAGAAGTCCAACTCATCCATCTCATCGCTTTACCCAATTGTCTCTGTGGAACCAATGATGTGACATGTGGTAATGGTTCTACTTTTTCTCTGTTCCCACTGATGCAAGAGCTTCTCTTAATCAGCCTTATCCTACATCTTAGTGGTGAGAGTCACATAAACGAGGGCAGGTACAGCCACCTCTGGGCAGTCCTCTGCTTTGGGGCACTTGTCATCCCCCAGGCCTTCCCCAAACCTGCCCTCTCACACATAGGCGGAGTCACTGGACTGAGTCCTGCCAAAATTGGGAACACTGACCCTTGGCAGGTCCTTGTTACGGATCTCATAGACTGACTTCCTCTTGGCCTGGGCCCCTCGCACAGCCAGCTTGATCTTGCGCCATCCCAGATGGTTGAGTTCAGCCAGGTTGAGCACAACACAGATGCCACTCACAGCAAACATGAACACCAGAAAGACGGTCTTCTCAGTGGGCCGGGACACATAACATTCCACCTCCTTAATGCAGGGGTAGCGGTTACACTCATATAACCCTGGGACGCTAAAGCCATAGAGAAAGTATTGACCCACCAGAAACCCAATTTCCAGGGCATTTCGGAACACCACTTGGATAATGTAGAAGCGGGAGATGCCTTCCTGCCTTCGAAGCTTGGATTTTGATGCAGTGCGCAGCCCTGATGAGTGTGGAGTCAGCTCCTTAACCTCTAAACAATCTGGCTCCGTCTCCTTATTGGTGTTCTCTGTGTTCTGCAGCACCCCATTGACGATGGCATTTTGCAACTTCTTATCTTCTCGTTTGCCCCCACCACTGCCCCCACCCGCAGTTCCTCCAGGACCCCCCATAGACTCAGGGGGGTCTCTGTCCAGGGCTAGGAAGACAGTTGAGTAGCGGCGTTCTCGCTGCTTGGCAGACTGGTGCACAGAGTAGGTGATGAAGCAGAGACTGGGTGTACACACCATTATGATCTGGAAGACCCAGTAACGTATGTGGGAGATGGGGAAGGCGCGGTCATAGCAGGCCTGGTTACAACCGGGCTGCAGGGTGTTGCACACAAACATGGTCTGCTCATCATCGTACACCGTCTCCCCCACAATGGCCACAATGAGGATCCGGAAGATCACCACCACAGTCAACAGGATCCTGAGCAGAGGAAGAGGGAGGGAGAGAGGTTCTCACGGCTGCTGCGTCACTAACAGGAAACCCCTGCCCCTCCCATCCCGGTTCTAGTGTTTACCAGTCCTTTGCCTGGGGAGCTGTCCATCCTGCGTGGTACTGAATTGGGAATCTGGGAAACCTTTTAGTCTCTTCCTTTATTGCTGTACTGCTGGATGCTGATAGGCTGGGAACACTTCCTATTACAAGGATCCCAGGTATACACATCTCCAAACACTGGACATAGTCTACTTGCAATAGATAGATTTCATCTCTATAAATGGAATGTATAGGGACACAAAACACACCTTCACTCTGGATATGGCAAATGCACACAGAATGCCTGAACAGACAGGTCACGTTTCAAAGTCTACGCAGGGTCTGTACATAACTTCGCCACGTGTATATTTAGTCTGTATTCAATTTTCCTCGATATGAATATTAAACTTAATGTTTTATATAAACAGATGGCGATGAATACATATTCATATGCATGTGAATATATATGAACGTAGACAGTTATAGACACACAAAAATGTCAATTGGGAATGTAGGCTCTGTAAGTTTTAACAGTCAAATACTAATACATATTTTTTGAGAAAAGATGCATCTGCTCTGAAGAGCAAATCCATCTCCCCATTTGCCCTTCTCTGTCCAAATGCAATCCTGCCTTCTTTGTAGATTCTATTTAGGGAACCGGATGGAGATTGGCTCTGACTCTGGAGAGTGGGGGGACCAAAGATTGAGCCAACAACTCCTTTTCTCATGTGGGAAGAGTGAATCCCCCAGTGGCGCTTCATAGAGAAGGGATTGGGGAGCTTGTCAGGAGTAGCTAGAGGAGGGGGGGCATCACCGCGCACCGGGTAATCCCTCAACTCCGGGGAGCACCAGCGCATTGATTGAGGACTATGGGGAGCAAGCAGAGGACCAGCTGAGGGCTGGGGAGGGGGGCTCAGGCCGGATGTGAGAAGGGACTCCCGGGGACTGCCTGACGGGGCCCGCTGAAGGCCGGCTTGGCGCCCTTACCTCCCGATCATAGTGGAGTGCTGCTGCACCGCGGCTTCCAGCAGCCTCTCCAAGATGGTCCATTCCCCCATCGCTGTGCATCCGGAGGCAGCAGACAAAGACTGGGCAGCACCGGGCACGTTCCCGCTCCGGGCCCCTCCCCGGGCCGCACCTCCCGACTGGGAGCGAATTGCCTCCCAATTAAAAAAACAAATTTTTTTTAAAAAAAATCTACAAATCCCCCCTCCCCTTCTATTGTACTTAAAAGAGGGAAATGGGGAAAGAAATGCAAGTGCGTCCCGACTGATGGGGCAGTAGGCGCGGTCCGGAGAGCGGGCACGAACCTCCGGCGCCGTCCGGGGGTCGGGTCTGGATCCCGCGGATGGCGGGACGAGGGGCGGGGCGGGAGTGGCAGCGTGCAGGTCCGCGAGCTCTCGCCCGCCCGCGCGGGGTCTTTGGCCACCGCTCTCCGCCGCAGGTTGGGGGCCGGAGAGGGTCCAGGCACCTCCGCCCCTGCTACTTCGGCGGGCACCTGGCGCTCCCGCGCTGCAGCCTGCGAGGGCCCGGGGCGGAGCGCGCGGAGCCGGCTGCGGGGCTCGGGAATCCGCGGCCGCCGCCTCTAATCCGCCCTTAAGTAGTCTCCGCCTGCGTCACGCCAGGTCGGCGGAGGGGAACAGAGCGCGGCGTGCGGCTGTCGCTGCGCGTCTGAGCCGGAGGGGCTAGGGACGCGCGCGGGGGGAGAGGGGCGACAGTCCTGGGGACTCGGCGGGGAGTGGGGCGATTTCGAAAGGAAGGACTGCAACACCCCTTGGGGCTTCTCAGGGCGTCCAGGTAACCTCACCTGACTGCCAGACCCCAGCAGGAGGAGGGGAGCGGGAGCAGACGCGTGGGTGAGTGGGGAGGGGCGTGAGTAGGTAGTGTATCTTCTCTCCGGTGCATCCCTCACCTTTTCGCTCTTTGCCGTGGGGAGACAAGTGAAATTCCTTCTTTAGATGGAGAGGGGAGGGATGGTGGGGTAGACAATGGGGGCGCTTTAAACTCCCTTGGAGAGGACAGCGTGGCTGAGAGTGAGGCTGCCTTCGGTGCCTCTGTGGATCCGATACTGGGGTGGGGAAGCCTTGAAAGTTCATTTAGGCTGAAGTGTAAATGCTGGTGTGAAGCTGCCTGTGAGGATAGGGTTCTGGGTGCAAGCGTCTACCTAACAGGTGCCTAGCTGTGAGCAGCGAGTGGAGTGGCCGTGGTTAAAGGTCTCGCTTCCTTCTGCTCAATCCCAGATGCTCTGCTATTTATTTTTTTTATTATTCTTCTATTTTTTACTAATGGGAGGAGGGGGTACTGCTCAGATGAACTGTGGTCTTATCTGAATTTGAGACCCAGTTTTCTGCTAGCAGATACAGAGCTGCTCACAACTGCATCCCACCCCCACTTTCCTTATTGTAACTTGGCTTTCTCCCCTGAACCAGCAGATCCTGGTATCTGTTTTTAAATTTACATTTTGTTTTCAGTTCTGTCTAGAGCACTAGACTGCTAATTAGCTCAGAGGTCAGTAGTAGGAGACGCTGTAGTTGGAACAGTTTCATATAAATGTACTAAGCACAATGGGAAGGTGGTTGTCATCCTTTTAAAAATACAACTGTTGAAGGGTTGCTAACTCATCTTAGGCATACAACACAGCCTCAATTATCCACAGGGATCATAGCAAATATGTGTATTACATAAGCCACACCACCATGAGCCTTCAGTTCTAGAACGAATGAGGTGGTTGGGTAGCTGGTGGCCCAGGGACTGGGAAGAAGGGTGCAGAGTGTGGGCTTGAGTTCACTCACAATGTACTTTTGCATAAAATGATGTTTAAAGAAGAAACCCATACTTTGGAATCAGTGGGACCACTGAGATCCTCTCTTAGGACTGGTATCTTTACCCCTAAGAAAGCAGCTTTTCACTGGGAAGACGTAAAAGAGTCTACTAACAATGGAAAATGGTATAAGGTGTAAATAAACATTGGGGTTAAGGCAAGCATTTCTTATTTTCCTTCTGAACAGGGAGGAGGTGCAAGGGTGGAGAAGGGGGGAATATCCTATTATCCAGTTAGCTTCCAGATGGAATGGTGATCCCCAACTCAAACTTGGTATATTTTCCCAGCCTTCCCCGCTACCCGCTTAGGCTCTGGGTCCCTGTATTGGTGCCTTCTCTGGGAGGCAGACACTTTTGCAGTAACGGATCTTAGACAAGGAATGAATGAGTGAGAAAGTCCCAAGGCAAATCTGTTTAACATCTTCAGGTTTCCCAAAATGGGCTGCACAACTCAAAATCATTATGGTCTGTACTTTGTCTTTCCCAAACCCTTGAAGATTGTGATCCTAAGAATGTAGACTGCAGGAAATACATTTTAAATGTTCTCATAGTGCAATTTTCAAGCACTAGGCTATGACTGAATTGTTGATCAGTAGTTTATTACTTTGAAATATACTTTAATATGCCATATAGATTCAACATGTAAACATGTGTGTCCAACATAGGTATATAAACACACAAAGATGCCTATATATAAAACCTATATTTTAAGACATCTATTTGTCCAAATAGCCTCTTTTTAAATAAAAATCTTATTTTTTATCACACTTTGAAAACAATTAAATATTTTTATTAACCATTCATAAGTTGTTACATACTTACTATATTGTGCTTCCTCTTTTGAGTCCCATCAACTCCATTTTTAATTAATAATTTGTCCTGATAATGCTGCATTAAATATGCAACAGTTCTGTATAGAGCTGGGCCTCTATGAGTTTCCTCAGAGCATTGTCTCATCTTGTTGGATTCTGACTGTTTCAGTTCCCCTCTGGTTGAAGATCCCCGCTTAAGTCAACTGGGAAGTTCTTTTCATCTCTTATTTAAAACCCATTCTAGACAGGGCATGGTGGCTCACCCTGTAATCCTAGCACTCTGGGAGGCCGAGGCGGGTGGATGCCTCAAGGTCAGGAGTTCAAGACCAGCCTGAGCAAGAGCAAGACCCTGTCGCTACTAAAAATAGAAAGAAATTAATTGGACAACTAACAGATATAGAAAAAATTAGCCAGGCATGGTGGCGCATGCCTGTAGTCCCAGCTACTTGGGAGGCTGAGGCAGAAGGATTGCTTGAGCCCAGGAGTTTGAGGTGAGCTCAAACTGTGAACTGTGAGCTAGGCTAATGCTACGGCACTCACTCTAGCCCAGGCAACACAGTGAGACTCTGTCTCAAAAAAAAAAAAAAAATTGACTAGAGCTGAAGAACCCACTTCCAATCTCACTCCTGTTGTTGGCGGGTCTCAATTTTCTTGCAGACTGTTGTCCAGATACGTCAATTCCTTGCCACTTGGGCCTCTCCACAGGGCTGCTCATAACATAGCAATTGGCTTCCCCCAGAAAAGTGACCCAAGAGAGAGGGAGTGCCCGAACACCCGAGATGGAGGCTGTGATCTCTATAACCTCATTTAGAAGTGACATGTATGTCATCACTTTTCCCACATCCTATAGGTCACACAGACTAGCCCTGGCACAGGTAGAAGAGACTACACAGGGAGCAAATACCAGGAGGTGGGGACCACTGAAGGCCATCTGGGGGCTGCCTATCACAGAACAGAATAAGAAACACCAGCAGCAGGCTAGGAGCCAGTAGGAAAGGGAGGAGGAGAGCAGGAATGGCAACTAGGCACTTTCCTTTTCCACTCTTCTATATGATTTGATTTTCTTTTTTTAACTTTACAATGAGCTCTACTTTTAAAATTTAAAAAATAAAGGTTTTAAAAAATATTATTATGGAAAACACAGAGAACACATCTCTGGTTCTGTCTGGGTACCACCAAGAGCTTGCCAACTTATGCCAGGCTCCAGTTGTGACAAGACAACCATTTATTGAGACGCTACCATGTGCCATGCACTGTCCTAGTCACTTAAATACATTATTCCTAATGCCAAATGTCCTAAGTAGATATAATTAGCCTCATTTTAGAGATGAAGCAAAAGGCACAGACAGATTAAGTCACTTAACGCTGCATATGAGTGGTAAGGCTAGAATTCAACCCCAGGTTTCTCTGGCTCCAAAAGGCTGATCTCTCTTGACTAGAACGGCCCACCTTGCCCCACAATGTCCCCACAAACCACTGCAAGAGGGGATGGAGGGAAGGCCACCAATCCCTGAGCACCAGGAAGACCTTCAGAAGGTCCAGACTCCTGCACTGAAAGACTGCTACCAACCAAAATGGCTGAAACGTTCCTGCCCATTTGGGCTCATTATTGTGTTGGTATTAGAACAAGCTGGACATCCTAATGTTCTGAGCAAGGAGAAGCTCTCTCCTTTAGACCATGCATGTTCTAATAAAATAACTAATTAACAGCCAAAACTATTCATACAAATTCTGAAGACAAACTTACATGTTCTCACAATTCACTCTATATCCATCCCTCCAACATTTTCCCCAGATTATTTACTGATTAAAATCTAAGGTTCCTTCTCTAGCCCTGCTTTTTTCCACACGATGATGAAGTGACTACAGGGACCTTCCTCTGGGGACTGAGACTCCTCCCATCATCTCATTGTGCTCAGGAGCCCCTGAGAGGTGTGTTCAGGTGTCATCCACTTAGCTCTCTGACCAAATTACAGGTGGCAGGCAGGACAGATGGGAGGTGTCAGACTCAGCCTAAGCAGATGCTCCTCCTTTTCATCAATCTTCCCCACTACCTGCCCTCACCACATAAATACCCAACAGAGAAAGCTTTGAAATTTGCACTTTCCAAGTCAATTCAGACTCTCTTACTCAGTGGCTTCAATATTTATGGGGCTAGAGATCATGATCCATTGGTCTGAACTTCAAATCTAAATCTAAAAATTATTGTTTTGCTTAGAATGAAACTGCAACAGTAGCTTGGCTGTGAATACACAAATCAGTCTCTAGCAGTCATTCCTTGTTTGGTGGACTTCTGAGATGTCAGAGGACTCCAGGACCACATATCATGGCTTCTTTCCATTTCAGCATGCCTCAGTGGGATCTGGGATCATGTGTTTTTATTCATTTAACCAGTATTTATGCTGTCTCTTTATGTGCCAGAGGCTGTGCTGTGTAGGCAGCAGATGTAGTAACGTATAAGTAGACTGGTCCTTGTGGGTTTCTGACAGGCACTGGTGATACAGTGGGTGCATGCCCTGACTGGGGCGATATCGGTGATATTAGAGCACGGGAGCGGGGGGCCCAGCAAGACCTGGGGAATGAGGGAGGTGGAGGAAGACCTGAAGGATGAGGAAGAGTTGGCCAGGCAGAAGGATGGTGTTGGTGGGACCTGGGGAAGAGTAAGCCACGTAGAGGAATGTCTAAGCTTGGCAAGAATGGGGAACGGTTCCATCTGTCTGGAGCTAGGGTGTGTGCAAAGAGCAGTTGGAGAGAGCAGGGGGCATTCTTAGCCTTGTTAAAGTCTTTTGTCTTTATCCTAGAAGCCTTAGGAAGCCACTGAAGGTTTTGGGTTGGGAAGAGGCATTGTTATGATTTAGTCCATGAAGCTCTCTAATCACTGTGTGGAGAAGATGGGAGGCCATGGCGGTGGTCCTGGCTAGGGATATGGTGATGAGAACGGTGGTCTGTGCCAGGGAGAGAGCAGTGGGGTGGGGAGAAGGAGGTCGACTTGAAGGAGTCCTAGGACATGGAAGGGTCAGGTCCTGGCCCTTAGCTGTGAAGTGTAAGGGGAGGCGAACAAGTTGGGGAGGGGTCCTAGTCTTCTGGCTCTGGCAGCCAGTTGGAAGGTTGTGCCATTTGCTGAGAGAGGAAAGACAGAAGAAACAGGTTTGCTGAGGAAGATTAGGTTTGTAGGCCCGTGTTTCAGGCACCTGTGGACTACCTCAGAGGAGATGCTAACGGGCAGCGGGCAGACATCCTCAAGGTCTGACAGTGATGTGGGCTAGGGAGCCATTAGGTGACTGAATATGGGAGTGGGTCAGACACACAAGGAGAGAGTGTAGAGTGAGAAGAGAAGAGGGCCTGGGTCCAGCCCCAGTGGACACTGACATTTGTGGGAGGAGCCCAGGAAGAGTAGCCAGCAGGCCTGAGAGCCAGAGTTGGAGCTGGAGGAGACGAATCTAGCAGAGCAGTGTCTATGATTTTGTAACTCGCAGGGCCCACCCTCGGATTGACTCCAAGTAAGCTGAGCCAGCAACCAGGAGTCATCAGTTTAGGAACAAGCTTCCACTCTCTAGGCTGGGAGGCTTGGCAGTTTGGAAACTTCTTAGGAGTTTTCCTCTCTGGTGTTTCCCCTGTGTCTTAAACAGTACTTTTCTGTATTAACTTCATTGCTTCTGATCATTTTGAGGAGGAAATGAGGAAGTGGTGATAGTCAAAATGCAAAACTCTGAGGATGTGGATTTTATGCTGTGTTAAGATGGCATCAACTTGTAGAATCTTGGCTCTGGAGGGGATTTTAGAAGCATCTAGTCCAGACTCTTACCCAGAGCAGGAAGTCAGATTGTACTAGTCTGTTGCATTAATCATGTTGGCAGATTTCTTCCTTCTTTGTGTTTCTTAGGGACACAGTATCATTTTCATGTTCCATGCCAGCATAGAGTCACAGGAAGTCATAGGAGTGTTGCAGTCGTGAGGCAGGGAGGCTGCTTATACTGTGTTTAGAGGCAGCTCAGGATTTTCTAGTTGATTCTAATCCAGTTACAGAGGATCCTCATGAACTTCTTTAATGGCAGTAGGAGCAAAGCTGCTTTGGTTTGGCAGCAGGAGCAGAGGAGGAAGAACGTTTAGGTTTAAATGGTTTTGGAGCCCCCATACTAGATGTGATAGGGTGAACCAAACCCCACTAATCTCTTCCTTCAGTTTCTTCTGAGCCAGAAGAGCATCCATAGAGAAGCCCCCTCCCCAGTCTGTGGACACATCAGTATCGCTGGTTCTAGTTGCTAGGGATTTGAGGAAAATAAAACATTGGAGGTGAGCAAGAATCTCCTTCCTCTGTAGGTTATTTTCATGCTGTAGGCTTTAAACACTAGACCACTATGAGGCAAATGCCTTAAAAATCACTTAGTCCACAGGCCTCCTTGTGTTGTGGGTAAAAGCATTTTCAGGATTTTAAGACAAGACAATCATGTGGCTACTGAGAAAGTTTTCCAGTTTGCTTTCCCTTAGTTAATCTTAGGGTGGATTACCTGCTGGGAATATTTCTTAAATAATGTCACTAATGATTTGCTCCCCTCAGTTCTCTCTTAATGGAATTCCTGCTATTCAAATGTTGGACCTTATGGACTGGTCCTCTAATTATCTTATCTGTTCTCTTCAATTATCTGTCTCTTTGGGAGATATCCGGGAGATTTATCTGAGAGATTTCCTCAACTTTATCTTCCAAGACTTCTATTTAATTTTGTATTTCTACTGTCATGTTCTTTGAAAATTTCTAATAGCTCTTTTTTTGTTGTTTTTGAGACAGAGTCTCACTCTCTTGCCTGGGCTAGAGTGCCGTGGCATCAGCCTAGCTCATAGCAACCTCAAACTCCTGGGCTCAAGTGATCCTGCCTCAGCCTCCCAAGTAGCTGGGACTACAGGCACACACCACCATGCCCGGCTAATTTTTTTCTATTTTTAGTAGAGACGGGGTCTCACTCTTGCTCAGGCTGGTCTCAAACTCCTGAGCTCAAACAATCCTCCCTCCTTGGCCTCCCAGAGTGCTAGGATTACAGGTGTGAGCCACCGCGCCCGGCCTCTTTTTTTCTTTTTTATAGCTCCCAGTTTTTGTTTCATGGATGCAGTATCTCCTTTTATGTCTTTCTCCTTTTTAAAAAAACTTAAAAAAAAAATCTCTGCATAGTCTCAGCTTCCTCCAGTTGTTGTTGTTTTAGTTGTTTGGTTTGGTTAGCCTCTATTTTCTGTGTAGGAACTTTCCTCAGATGTGCAGCAAATGCTGGTTGTCTGCTTGTGATTAAGAAGAGGAGACATAAAAGGTGACTGGCAGCTCTCACCTTGTGGTGGGCCTGATCTGGGTGGGCTGTTTGTGGGACCCCCTAAGGTCAATGTCTTTACCTTTTTCTTCTTGGGCTCAGATTCCCCAGAGAAGTTATCTTTTGCCTCCTGCCTGGGAGATAAAGGTCTAGCTGCCAGAGTTCTGGGAACTTGAGTGGATGAAGGAGGCGGGTGGTGGCTAGTGTGGTTCTTTACAAGCCATGTACATATGTCATTTAGTCCCTCTGTTTTCAGCGTCAGACCCACGCTCTCAACTGTGTCTTGGGTTGCCCAGTCTGGGGGAACCATCAGTGTTCTCCCATGTTGGGAGAAGGGCAGTCACCCAGTAACAGGCAGTGGAGGAGGGGGTCTAGGATGTTCCACCAACATGGCTTATGCTCCTCCCATTCTTTTAAGTTCCAGAGGCACCTGGCGATACTAGTTCCTGAAACCTTTGAGGATTCTGCTGTGTACATTTGGTTGGTTTTCACTGTTCCCTACTGCTAGATTCTTCTTCCAAAGGAGTCAGCTTTTGTGGGCCTGCTAAGTGAGTTACCATACATCTATTGTAGAAAATAAGGCCACAAGAAATAAAAAAAAAAGAAAAAAAGAAAAAAATAATAGAAAAAAAAAGAAAATAAGGCCACAGACTCAGAATGTAAAAATAAGACTTTATCAATTATAAGAACTGCGTTCCAGGAAGGAAGGAGGGGCGTGGCCACCTTGGGGACCACCACACCCTAGTTTCCTAACATAGCAAAGCAGCTGGCTCTTTCTTTCTCTTTCTCACTGAGAGGACAGTAGAAACAGTCTCCCAGAGTTCTACGGCTAATTGGGCAGCCAACAAAAGCCTGACTAAACAGAGACAGAAGCTTAAACAATAATTTCTTTTGTTTTGTAGAGATGGGGTCCTGCTATGTTGCCCAGACTGGTCTTGAACTCCAGGGCTAAAGCAACCTTCCCACCTTGGCCTCCCAAAGTGCTGGGACTATAGGCATGAGCCACTATGCCTGGCTAAACACATATTTGGAATACCTCAAATCCAGGAATTTCCTACTGAATTAGCCCATTATATCACCAGTCCCCAACCTTTTTGACACCAGGGACCGGTTTCATGGAAGACAATTTTTCCACAGATCTGGGCTGGGGAGGGAGGGATTGTTTCGGGGATGATCCATGTATGTTATATTTATTGTATATTTTATTTCTATTATTATTACATTGTAATACATAATGAAATAATTATACAGCTCACAGTAATGTAGAATCAGTGGGAGCCCTGCAACTAGACGATCCCATCTGGGGGTAATGGGAGACAGTGACTGATCTGACAGGAAGTGGAACTCAGTGATGTGAGCAAGCAATGGGGAGTGGCTGTAAATACAGGTGAAACTTCACTTGCTTGCCTGCTGCTCGCCTCCTGCTCTGTGGCCCAGTTCCTAACAGGCCACGGACTGGTAGCAGTCCATGGCCTAGGGGTTGGGGACCATAGCATTAGATCACTCTGAAGCAGGAAATCAAGTGAAGTCTAAGGTCATGTCTTCTGACCCCAGTAGATATCCTCAACAAAGTGGTCTTTGGCATAGAACTTTTAACCAAATCACACAATGTGGAGAGACAGACTCTAGTCATTTGTCCACTACCCACTCATCTCCTGGCTGAAGGCAGGCAGCACCAACCATTATCCCAACACACAACCTTAACCTTGTATTCTGAGGGGAATATTTAAATAATGCCTAGGTACATGGGGAAGGGAATCAAAGAGAGCCTGCCTACACATTTTGATAAAAGCAGATGGCCAGAGAGAACTACCTCTGATGATTTAAGTGGAAAAGAAAAAGAAAAATCTACATGGGAACTTTGTAAAAGTGTGGCATATAGGCTCAGATAAAGAAGACCGGTACAGAAAAACCATATAAGTTATTCTCAAACATAAAAATAATAAACTAAGAGCTCAAATATGAGGTAATGTGAAATAACAGCTCACTCCAGCCTGGGTGACAGGGTAAGACTCTGTCTCTGTTAAAACAAACAAATAAACAAACAAACACAAGAAACAGAAACTTCTCTAGAATGTGGAAGACTGGCTTGAGAAGATCTTACCCAGTCTGCATATTTAGTGCAAGTTAGTGCACTCAGCCATTTCTTTTGGATTTTCAGTGTTTCTTCTCTTCTTGGAGCTCCACCTCCTTCCTGTGCTTGATCCTGGGCCCAAACTTCAACAGGATGTTTTCTTTTCCTGGTATCTCATTGTAACCAGTTACATGGATTTGGGAAGAGGAAGCAGCCTCCTGACATTAGACCCTTGTGTGTGTGTGGTAGGGGTGGGTATTTACTGCCTTCTGGAAACCTCCTTGAGGCTTTTATCTTATGTTGCTTTGACACCTATAGAATGGATGTATTGAAGATTCCAGAGGGATCTTGAGCTTGGTCCTTGTCATGTGTTGGACTAAAGATTTTTTAATGTTTAACTTCAGGTTTGTAGATCTGAAACAGGTTAAATCTTAGAGCAGAACAGATTGGGCTGGTCAGAATCTTGGACTTGAAAATAAGATGGAGCCAGCGCAGTGGCACGTGTCTGTAGTCCCAGCTACTCACAAGACTGAGGTGGGAGGATTGCTTGAGCCCAGGAGTTCAAGGCTGTAGTGTGCTGTGATCATGCCACTGCACTGTAGCCTGAGTAACACAGACTCTGTCTCTAAAAAAATCAAGAAGAGAATAAAGACTCTTACCACCACTGTCACGAATAAGTCACTTGATCTCTCTTGGGTTCAGTTTCTTTATAAAGTGTATTACATCAGAGTTTCTCAACTTTGGCACTATTGACATTTTGGGCCAGATGAGCTGTGCATTGTGGGATGTTTAGCAGCATCCCTGGCCTCTACCCATTAGCACCCCCAGCCATGACAATCAAAATGTCTCCAGACAATGCTGAATGTCCCCAGAGTTGGGGGATGGGGAGCAAAACCACTCCCCATGGGGGGGGGGCGGTAAACCCCCCCTCCCCCCTCTTCCCACAGAGAACCACTGGACTAAGTGATCTTATATCCCTTGCCTGCTCTGGGTTTCTGGGATTATATGCAACACTCCATTCTTTTCCCCTCTCTTTATCCTTGGACTAATCCTGTATCCATTAGGGAAACTCCCATTCAAGTCAAGAAGTGTTACTTGGAGCCATTAAGTGCTGCGTCTACCAGTTTAAGATGCTGGCCACATCTTGGGTTCCTGCCGAGATCAGGATACCTACTCTGGGTTCTTGCAGTTCCAGGAGGAATTACTGCCGTCACTATAGAGTCTGTACTAAGAGAGCTCTTTTTAAGAGAAACAGATTCAGGCTAGCAGGCAGACCAAATGGGATATTAAAAGCTGAGGTCTACTGCTGTTAGTAATGTATAGGGCAATGTGTTTTCTGTTCTGTCTTTCATTCTTTCTTTCTTTCTTCTTTTTGTTTCTTAGCAAATGTAACATGCTTTACAAATAACTGAATACTAGTATCACTATCTTGTACAAAAATGGTCCTCATTGTTCAGTCCTTTCTTTTCAAGACATCTTATTCAACAGTGCTTATAAAGTGATAGTAGTGCTTTCTCCCCTGGAAGATTGCTATTTCACAATTTTTTGTCTTTCTTTAGTCTTTTTGGTTTAAAATATCAACATAACTAAGTAGTATTGACTCCTGTAAGCTACTGATTTTAAGAACATATAAATTATTTGGTTTGCATTTTTTATTTTTCTATTTATATGTATTTTATAACTTCACAGCTCCTTTGATCCAAGGAACATTACATTTTAGGCAACATCAGGAAGAAAATATTTCTCCTTTAGAATGGAGATGAAGTAACTGTTACCTCTAAGATACACGTAGGAACTCCTGTTTCTAATCAGCAGTGTACTCTGAGATTTCCTTCTTACTGATCAAAGTTCCAGGGTCTGTGATGCTTTGCCTAGAGATTTTCTAGCTCCTTAACCTTTTGGCCCCACTCCAAACTGTATGAATTGGGAAAATAAGATAAAAAATGAGGCTCTCCCTTGAAAGGGAAAGTTAACAGTGATTTCTATAACCCTGGGTCTGAGGTTAGGATTCAGATTCTCAGATATCAGGCATTTATCATCAGGCGCTCCTCTCAGATACTGGCAGCAGCCCAAGTTTTGGATCTTACAATGTTGGACATTTGACTCTTATGCAATCTCTGGGTGTGCTCCTTAGGGCAGTGTAATCAAGTCAATTGTTAACTCATGCCTACACATTTTAAAGCTTGTGACAACTCCAAACAATGGCTCCCACCCTTTTCTCCCACTCCCTGCCACCCAAAAATCAAACCGAAATAGGAATGTTTTCAGATTACAACCTAGCTAAGCAACTGTCATTCCGCAGTTGAAGGGAGTGGTAACCTGTGCTCGCCCTGTGCCTGACAATTTGTGATCTCTATTTTGGTCTCTCCCACTTCCACAAAGTACAATTTAGATACAAAATTATAGTAAATTATAATCTTAGATAACGGATATTTTATAGGGGTAAGCCAGTACCTGTCTTCAGATGAAGGCATTATGGAACAGTTCCATATTAAGCAAAACTACATTTGTTATTTTGAGTTTGAGTTTGAAATTCTCATCTAAAATTCTCTAATTGACTTTAAAAAAAAGCTTTATTGAGATATAATTCACTTACCATACCCATTTAAAGTGTACCATTCAATGGCTTTTAGTATATTCATAGAATGTTTCATCCGTCATCACAATCTTAGAATACTTTATCCTGAAAAGAATACCATATTCCTTATATGTCTTCACAAACTCCCATCCCTCCTGCCCTAGGCAACTACTAATCTGCTTTCTATCTCTGTGGATTTGTCTATTCTGGACATTTCATATAAATGGAATTGCATAGTATGTGGTCCTTTGTGAATGGATTCTTTGACTTAGCATGTTTAAAGTTTCATCTATGTTGTAACATTTATCGGTACTTCATTCCTTTTTATGATTGAATAATATTCCATTGTATGGATACACTGCATTTATCCATTCATCAGTTGACGGACATTTGGATTATTTCCATTTTTTGGCTATTATGAATAATGGTGCTATGAACCTTCATGTACAGGTTTTTAAATAGATATATGTTTTACTTTTCTTTGGATGTATACCTAGGAGTAGAATTGCTGGATTGGGTGGTAATTCTGTTTGGCCATTTGAGGCACAGCCAGAGTGTTTTTCAAAGGCTGTACCATTTACATTTTTACCAACAGTGAGACTGTTTATCTTACTATGGTTCAAGTGTAATGTCTTGTTTCCCCAACTGGACTGTACATCCTGTACATTGATTTATACTTTTTTTGTATCCTCCGTAGACTGGTTATATGCATTTTATTGTGCAATTGCTAGATACTTCATTTCTCTGGGCCTCAGTATTCTGCTTTGTAAATAACACTTAACCTCTGAGGATTGCTCAGAGCTTTTAAATGAGATGGTATATGTAAACCACATAAGCAAATGTCTATCTCCCATATAGTAAACTTTCAATAAATATTAGATGTTACTATATTGTGAACAATTTTTTCTTAAAAATAAATTTTTTTTGAAGGGGGAGGGGGTTGTGAGGAAAACGTGGCTCAGTTTCCTTGTTTGTTTTTGTTGAGACAGAGTCTCACTCTGCCACCCTGGGTAGAGTGCAGTGGTGTCATTGTAGCTCACTGCAACCCCCAACTCCTGGGCTCAAGCAATCCTTCTGCCTCAGAGTCTTGGATAGCTGGGATTATAGGCGAGAGCAGCATCGTCCAGCTGGATTTTTTTTTTTTTTTACTTGCTTTTTGGTCTCACTCTTGCGCAGGCTAGTCTTGAACTCTTGAGCTGAAGCAGTTCTCCCACTTCGGCCTCCCAGAGTGCTAGGATTACAGGTGTGAGCCACCTTGCCTGGCCTTTTTTTGTTCTTTCTTATTGAGACCGAATTATTGATGGAGTCTTGTCTTGTCTTTTCTTTCTTTCTTTTTTTGTAGAGACTTGGTTTCGCTATGTTGCCCAGGCTGATCTCGAACTCATGGCCTCAGCCTCCGAAGTGCTGGAATTACAGGTGTGAGCTATCACACCTGCCCGAACATGAGCTTTTAAAAGTGTTTTGGCTAAGGTTATGATATCTCAGTCAGTCACTGGTGGAAAAAATGAGTATATAGAGAAATTCTCAGATGACAGAATTTTTTAATTTGAGCGTTTATACATTCACACAGTACCACGCTCCTCACTGAATTTGAATGAGGGGAGTTAAGAGAAGAACTTTTCCAAATCCATCTGGTTTGCAAACTTGTACTGGCTGCAAGAGCCATTGTTATGTAACCAGTCATATTCCTCAAGAATAAAGAGGTCTCTCTTCCCAGCAGTCCTTTTTTTTTTTTTTTGAGACAGAGTATCACTCTGTTGTCTGGACTAGAGTGCCGTGGTGTCAGCCCAGCTCATAGCAACCTCAAACTTCTGGGCTCAGGTGATCCTCCTGCCTCAGCCTCGAGAGTAGGGCATATGACAGGCATATGACAGGCATGCGCCACCATGCCCGGCTAATTTTTTCTATATATTTTTAGTTGGCCAATTAATTTCTTTCTATTTTTAGTA
>CAUYRT010004138.1:0-16877 GCA_963574885.1 Lepilemur ruficaudatus
TTCACCCATACAGTGTTTTGGCTATGATTCCAAGTGTAGCAAAGCCTCACACTGCTCTCATGCAGCAGCATATTACCAGTTCGCTGAAACCCCAACTGATCAGGTGCAGTAGGTCTATCCAGAGTCTGCAAAATCTCAGCGAGTTCCCAGGTTAGGGTAAAGGCACTCTCTCCACTCACTCCTGTGGCAGTGGGGAGCGTCTGCTGGGCTAGGGCCCTCCCCAAATATAGGAGTACACCGGAGAGTTTAAAGTTTTTCCCGTTCCAGTTTTTTCCCCTCCCGCAGCACAGCCTGTCTGCCTACACCACTGTTGCCTGCAGACTTCAGGCACTTCCCTGCTTGCGAGGGTGTGGGGCACGGTGGGGGAAGGGTGGACTCCCCGGGGGATCAAAACACCCCGGCACAGATGCTGGCCGGCCGGCCGGCCGGAGCGGGAACCAGGCTCCCTCTCTAAGGCACCCGACAGTCTCTCTACTTCGCGAGAAGTTTTCTGATTCACCTCTGTTTTCCACTGAGGTCCTGTGTCCCACGATGGTTCTCTGTAGATTCGTATAGCTGGTCCTGTAGCAGTGGAGTTCACTCGCGTGCAGTAGTCTGCCTATTTCACCTCCGACTCTGAGAGCAGAGAGCCAGGAGGGCATTCCTATTCCGCCATTTTCCACAATCTCCAGGTATTGCCTTTTTGATTTGAGTTTCAGCTTGACTATTTTTGGCATATATGAATGTGTATATTGATTTTATAACCTGAGACTTTATCAAATTCATTTATCAAATTTAGGAGTTTCTTGGAAGAATACATGAGGTTTTCTAGATTTAATATCATGTCATCAGTGAAGAGCGAGAGTTTGATCTCATCTGCACCCACTTGGATACCCTTAATATCACCCTCTTGCCTAAGTGCTGTTGCTAGGACTTCGAGCACCATGTTGAATAGAAGAGGGGAAAGTGGACATCCTTGTCTAGTTCCAGTTCGAAGTGGAAATGGTTTCAGTTTTTCCCTATTTAGTATGATGTTGGCCGTAAGTTTGTCATAAATGGATTTGATAATTTAAAGGGGGAAGGAAATCCTCTAAAACTGATTTATGTGAATAGCTGTACAACTTGGTAAATTTACTAAAAATCATTTAATTTTACACTTAAAATGGAGTAAAGGCATGATATGTAAATTATACTTCAATAAAGAAAAAAAAATAAGCCAATAATGAAGGCAAAATGGAATCATAAAAAAATTAACCACAGGTCAGGCAAAAAAAAAAAAAGAGAGAAAAAGAGAAGAAGAGACAAAGACAGTGAGCTAGCACTGCTTCTATTATCCTCAATTGAGCTTGAGCCCATTATTCGAAGTGAGGTGACACAAGATCGGAAGAATGGGCCCCACTTGTACTCGCCATCAAACTGGTATTGACTGATTAACACTATGGTGCTCAAATGGTGGTGGTGTTCACCATGGATTTGGGGGTTGGGGGGTAGACGCACATCTGAGGGATGCAGTGAGCACTGTGGAGGGGAGGGGCATGCTTGAAATGTAGTTGGGGATGTGAATTAGGGGTCTCAATAGGGGGAAGAAAATGTTCTAAAACTGATTTGTGTGAATAGCTGTACAACTTTGTAAATTTACTAATAATCATTTAATTGTACACTTAAAATGGATTGATTGCATGGCATGTAAATTATACTTTAATAAAGTTGGTAAAAAAAAGAATCTGAGAACATGCTAAGTCACTTAAAATTAGAAAATGAGTTTTTGAAAAAATTAAAATTAGTATAAACTAAAAATATTCATATGAAACCTTGAAATTCTGTTTCTATTCATAAGAATGACAAACCTGTGACTTTTAACTTTTGACAAATTGAACATTCCTTAAAATGCTGATAACAATTATATATCCATTGACTATAATCAAGAATGCAGTCATTACATATAATCAAGAATAATATAGTCATAGGAGAAGGTACTTAATATATTGACTATATAAGGGGTCCAAACTGTGGCCTATGAGCCCCAAATCAGCAGCAACCTATTCTTTTTTTTTAGAAAGTAAGAATAATTTTTACTTTCTTAAAGGGTTATAAAAATAAACAACCCAAAAACATGCTACAGAGACCTTATGTAGCCTGCAAAGCCTAAAACATTTATTAATATCATCCAGTCTCTTTCAGAAACATGTTTGCGAATTCTTGGAATATACTCAAGAAGAGTATTTCCTAAAACATATTTTTTGATGAATCAGTAAATTTGGGTAAATTTTGTAAATTGGTCATTCAATGGATTGGCTTTGGATGAACTGAATTTTGGTGATTTGGCCAATGGACACATTGATCATTGGCAGAAAGCTTTCCCAATATTTATTTTGGGTGAATTCACTTGGAGCTGTTTGAGACTTCTCTCAAATAGAGGACTAGGACTATAAACAGACATCTCAATATTTGAAAAAACACAAGCAGGTAGATAATTTCTTTCTCATTAATGACAACAGAAGCCAATGGGCAACTTAGACCATCACCAAAAATGTCCATTCTATTCTTACTTGGGAAAGATCTTGATGGACCTGAAGTTGTTTAAGATCATAGTTTTCTGCTAACAAAGGGACAACAAATTCCATATATATTTTTGTATTATTATTATTTTGGCATTTCAATGTAGAAACACTTTCTAAATGTCTGCTTCTAGAAATTTTCTTTTGGCTTACATCATTTTTAGTAATTTTTTTTTTTTTAGGAAGGGGCAAAGTATGATATTTCATTCAGATATTCTGAATGGAAGGAGTGTGCTATTTGAATCTACCAATGCTCTCCAGTAGAGTGATTTATACTGTTGGCTATCCTATATTTAAGACCCTGGCAGTTTTTAGGTGCAAGTTCTGGCAAAAAGAGCATGATTTTATAACCCATTACTCCAGGGCCAAAAAGGGTAGAAAAGGGAAATGTTTTTGGAGGGATGTGTTTATGTGCCTGTGGTATGTGCTGGGATTGGGAGGTAGGCAGAAAGTGAAAGAAGATGGGATGGCTTGGGAAATAATTGGCCCTTCTCTTCTCCAACGCCCTCCTCTGAGCACCACATTCCTCAGTGCTCCCTGGACACAGTCAGAAGGTGTGACGAGGACTGATGTTGATGTCCATGAGAAGATGAATTAGGGTCTATAAGGCAAATGTATCAATGACATCTTCCATTTCAGCCGTCCTGTCTTCCTATGTAAGCCACAGATATAGATTCTTGTGGCTTTCAAAAGCATACTCATTTTTTTTTGAGACAAGGTCTCACTCTGTTGCTTAGGCTAGAGTGCAGAGGCATCATCATAGCTCACTGCAGCCTCAAATTCCTGGGCTCAAGCAATCCTCCAGCCTCAGTTTTCCTAATAGCTGAGACTACAGGCTTGCACCACCATATTCAGCTAATTTGTCTATTTTTTTTTCTTTTTTTTAGAGATGAAGTCTCGCTATGTTGACCAGGCTGATCTCAAACTCCTGGCCTCAAGCAATCCTTCCACCTAGGCCTCTCAAAGTGCTAGGATTACAGGAGTGAGTCACCAAGCCTGGCCCATAGTCATATCCTTTATATGGGTTAATATATTTCTATCTAAATCTATCTATAGCTGATATATAACTGATATGTCTGAAGGTATTACATCTGAAGCTGATAAATAAGTGAATCTACACCATACAGATTAGTTCAGATGATTTCACATAGAAAATGAAGATTTAAAACTAAATATTGAGTGTCAACTATTTAGAATATGAGGTCCCTTTTAAAATTATCTGGCAGGCAATTACTATTATCACATAGCTACAAAAATTCAAATCATATTTTAGTTGTAAATAGACTTGCTTCAAACCACTACTAATACACAACTGAAAGCAAACAAAACTCAAATGCTCCAATATTCATATATTTAGGTGTTTTACAAAGGATAAAGTCCAAATCAGAAAATTTCCACCAAAAGTGTACTCTATCCATTTCATAGAAAACACCACTCTCTAAAGAGCCATTTTGAACTCCTCTAATGTGCTTTTTACGTTATACCAGCTTTCCAAACACACCTCAAAAGAGGAAAAACATCTAACAGCACTCAGTGGTATTTCCTCACCAAAATGGAAAAACAACAAATACACAATATTGAAAACACTTAAAAAGTAGATACAAATCGTCAACATGGTAGAAATCCTCTACCTAGTCTGATGTTCCCAGTACCTCGAAGAGCAAGCAACCTATGATAAGCAGTGCTCTAATGTCAAAGAATGAAGAGAAACCAGACACACACCAAGTCAACAAAAACTCTATCGCTCTGAAAATATGGTAGGCCATCAGTAACCAAATATATATAAATACATATATATATTTCAAGGTTTTATCATCTCAAAAACAATATTGCTGATATTGGCCTCCAATGAACAGTGTAGAAATATTAAGCAAATAAGAAGGCACCTTTAGAATCTGATTAGCGTTCAGTGGTTCTGCCCCCTTTTCAAATGTAGAAAAGGAGATATATAATGTTGGCTGGTGAGTCCCTGGAACACGACTGGATCTCAGTCTGGATGCCAGCTGCTAACAATAAAGACATTCATGGGCAGAATGAATGTCAAGGCTGCACAGCTCCCCATCATATATTTGTGGAAAATTCATTCCAGGAGAAATTCATAAATCAGACAAGAGACTATACTAAGAACAGGACTGTGTGGTAAGATATAAAGAAAGTTCGCTCTGTTCCTGCTAACTAAAAACCTTTAAGGGCAAGCCATCCAGCTGAGGACAGCGTGTTCTATAGGGATGTATCTCCCACTCAAAGAGAACAGGGTCTTTGAAGGACTAGAATTGACAGTTCAGACGTGATTTTTATAATTCCTCAGGTACTGCATCTACTTTCATACTTAATTAATTTCATATTTGGATATATTATTACGAAGTATTTTTCCAATCTGAAACTATTTTATGAATTAAAGTTCATCATTGTTTAGTCAAAATGATTTGCTTTCACTTCAATAAATGAACACACATACAACATTTTTACATCATAAAACAGAGCAGGACAAATTTATTTTTAATACAGCTAGTAGTTTCAGAGGTCCTGGCCTGGGTACACATTTTCATGGTAAGGTTTTGCCAAACAGCCCATGTTTTATTTGGAATCTCAATCTTCCTACTTTATAATCCACTGAGTCATCCCTTTAAGATGACATTGTATATGTTTTTTCTGTTACTTTTATATGACTGTTATTGAGCCAGATTTGGGAATAAAGCTGAGAAAATAAAAGACCAGTCAAGTCTCAGCATGTGTCAAAAAAAAAAAAAACTTATTATGTCCTTGATACTTATTAAAACATTGATGGCCTAAGTGTTGGCTGTGTAAATATGAGATATAACTTTAAATTTGTTCCTGTTTTTTTCTCTTTCATTCTGCAAATCAGCCCCATTACTTTCTAGTGGCAAGGTGGACACATGGATAAACACATGATTGTATTCTAGAAATCAGAAAACCAGTTACTGGAACATAATGAGCTGCTGTCTATATACTGAGGGAGACAGAAGCTGAATGAAGTTTGGATCTTGCCCTCATGAAGCTTTTGATTTTCTAGGAGAAGAGCTAAGTCAGTCTCTGTGATCTCAGGGCAAAGTGCAGAGTGTCATTAAGATAGTAGAAAGCAGGGAGGGGAGAGCTCTTCCAAACCGGGCAGCAAGGAGTACTTCTCAGAGCAGGAAGATTCAACTGGTTCTTCAATGGTGAGGAGGACTTGAGCATACAAAATATAGAGGAGAAGGACATTTTAGTCTATGTAGAAGCAGCAAAAGAGCTTAAAAGGCATTTACATTTACATGTGGAATGGTGTCTTTATTATAGTTTCTTATTTACTTGTCTATCTCCACACTAGACAGCAAGTTTTCTGAGAGCAGGAACAGTGCTGGACACTAAGAACATAGCCTCATGGAGTTTACAGTTTCTTGGGGAACCTAGACAATGAATGATTAGTCCAGAGATAACTGAAAGTCAAATTGTAACAAGAATGATGGGATGGGGCAAGATGGCAGACGAGAAAACCTGCCAGCCAGAGTGTCTCTACAAGAAAGATAGATTTTAGAAGAAAATGAAAAAAAAAATAAATAAATAAACAGGCAGACAAACATAGATTGGATGAGGTTCCAAAGAAAGGGTACCTGAAACTACAGGAGACTCCACGGGAAGAAGTTGTGGAGGAGAACTGGAAGGAGAAAGGCCCCCAAGAGGCTTGGAGACCAGTGACAAGGGTAGGTACAGTGGTTAAATGTCCCCTCCCTGATATCTCAGACTACTGGTGGGCTTCTGAGCAGTTGGAGAGACCTGCTAACACTAGTCCAGAGACGGCTGCAACCAGTGAGCGGTGAGCCTCTTGCAGACAGGGCACCAGGATCCCAGCTCCCTCGGGGCACCTCCTGCCCTGCAAAACCAAACAGATCAGCAGGAGCCACGTTGCTTCATTCTCCCCTTCCCCTTCCCTACCCACAGCTGCCAAGAGAGATAATTTAGCCACTACCCGGAGGCATCTGCAGGAAACGAGACCTTTTCTTTTGGGGCCCTACAGCAGACTGAGGGATATTCAGACTGTAAGGTCCCTACCCACCGGCCCTCCAAGGTGCTGCTTGCCTGGTGACTCCAGGGGAGTGGGGCAAATACCGAGGTGGAGAGACAATGATCTGCCTTGGGCACCCTGTGGATGGCTTGAGACCACTCTTCTCCCTGGCAGGGTCAGGGATTGATCTCCGGGGCCCAGGAGACAAGCCTGCAAACCAAATCCAGTACACCCAGGTCTCGATCGTATTGTCCAGGGGCACAGAAGGGATACTTGTGAATGAGCCTACTGAGGTGTGCTTGCCTTCAGGAGCAGATCAGTGTACTTGAGGTGCAACCTTCCTCCCATGGGAAGGCCGTGCTCCCAGCTGAGGCTGCGAGCCTGGGCAAGGAACCTCCCGGCCAATATCACAGCCGGGGGAGATCCACTGGCTTGAGGTCCTCCCTGCTGGCAGAGGCCCCGAAGAAACCCCAGAATAGGGAAGGGTCAAAAGGAGCGAGACCTGCTCCAGACTACAGGTCTCAGACAGCCTCACTCCCACACGCACACTTTTTGGCTGACTGGGGCCATTTCAGCCCCTCCCTGGCAGCTTTGCCCAAAAGCAGAGAACAGACCTTTGACCCCAGCGAACAGCATTTGTGGTGCTTGAGGGCAGGTTCACCCAACCCAGCTCCTTCCAGGCTCACTCTTCGACATGCCCCACTGAGGTGGAGAATAAGGACACACCTGGAAATCCCAGGGCTCTACCCACCACCTGAGGCACTAAAGTGCCCCTCCAGAGGAACAAGACCTGGTTATAGGACCCCAAAACAACACTGCAGCTTGGTCTTACCAGCAAGAAACACCTACTGTCAGGGAGGTCATTCTGCATACCCGTTTACAGAATCTACTGATTCAGCATACAGAGTGTGGTCAAATCTCAACCACAAACACCATCTACTGGCTCAGAGACTAAACAGGGCATGTAATCATACAACCAAAAATCTAAATAAGAAGCAATAGCTGATCCAGATGGGAAAGAATCAGTAAAAGAACTCTGGAAGTATGAAGTATCAAACGGAAAGCCCAACCCAAAAGGGGAACACCAGCTCTCTCGCAATGGACATCAACCAAATTCAGAATACTAAAATGACAGAAGAAGAATATCTAACATGGATTGTAAGAAAACTCATTGATGTGCAAGAGAAAATGGATAACTAACACAAAGAAACCACACACACACATACACACACACACACACACACAAATCCAGGACTTGGAAGAAAAATTCACTAAAGAAATTGAAATATTAAAGAAAATTCTAACAGAACTTCTAGAAATGAATTTATTCAAGGAATTACAAAACACAGTGGAAAGCCTCAAAAACAGGGTAGATAAAACAAAAGAAAGAATTTCAGAGATTGAAGATAACACCTTCCAATTAAATAAATCAGTTACAGAGATAGAGCAGAGAAAAAAGAGAAAAGAGCAAAGCCTACAAGAAATGTGGGATTATGTGAAGAGGGCTAACATGATAATCATATGCATCCCTGAGGGTTAAGAAGAAAATACACAAGGGTTGGATAAGCTATTTAAGAATATAATAGAGGACAATTTCCCAGGCCTTCCTAAAAATCTAGGTATTTAGGTACAAGAAGATCAAACAACTCCTGGGAGATTCACTGCAAACAGGAAGACACCATGACACACAGTCATCAGACTGATCAAAATAACCACCAAAGAGGCCCTCCTAAGAGCTGTAAGGCGAAAGAAGCTGGTAACCTACAATGGAAAACCCATCAGAATAACAGTAGACTTCTCAACTGAGACCTTACAAGAAGAGACTGGGGCCACATTCTTACTCTCCTCAAGCAGAATAATACCCAGCCTAGAATCTTGTATCCTGCAAAACTAAGTTTTGTATATGAAGGACGAATAAAGACCTTCTCAAATAAGCAAAGACTGAGGAAATTCATCAAGACAAGACCTGCCCTCCAGGAAGTACTCAAAACATTGTTACACACAGATCAGCACAGTAAACACTCACCAATGTAAAATCATCCAAAATCTAAAGGTCAAAGGCCAGATACCACAATGGCTCAAGAGAGAAAGCAAAGCAACAAAGCTAAGCTCAATAGGATGAACAGAAATCTGACCCACTTCTCATTTCTCTCAATAAATGTGAATGGCTTCAACTGCCCACTAAAGAGACATAGGCTGGCTGAGGGATAAATATACACAAGCCAAGTATCTACTGTCTTCAGGAAACACATCTATTCCACAAGGATGCATTCAGACTCAATGTGAAGTGATGGAAAAGAATATTTTAAGCAAACAGAAGCTAAAAGAAAGCTGTGGTATGGCAATTCTGATTTCAGATAACTTAGTCTTCAATTCAACAAAAGTAATGAAAGACAAAGATGGTCACTATATAATGGTGAAGGGTATAATTCAACAAATAAACATAACAATTCTCAATATTTATGTATCTAACTCAGGTGCACCCAGATTCATAAAACAAATCCTACTCGATTTAAACAAAATGATAAACACCAACACTGTAATAGCCAGAGACTTCAACACCCCTCTGACAGACCAGGACAGCTCCTCCAAACAGGAAATAAACAATGGAACAATGGACTTAAGGAGAACTCTAGAACACATGGCCCTGACTGACATTTAGATAACATTCTGCACAAAAACCACTGAATACACGTTTTTCTCATCAGCTCATGGGACATTCTCTAAGATTTACCATATCCTAGGCCACAAAGCATGTATCAAAAAATTTTAAATAGAAATTATACCATGCATCTTCTCAGACCACAGTGGAATAAAATTAGAAATCAACATCAACAGAAATCTCGTCTCTATACAAAGTCATGGAAACTAAACAACCTTCTGCTGAATGATTATTGCGTTAAGGAGGAAATCAAAAGATTCTTTGCACTAAATGATGAAGGAGACACAAGTTATCAAAATCTGTGGGACACAGCTAAAGCATTCCTGAGAGGAAAAGTTATATCCATAAATACCTACATCCAAAAGACAGAAAGATCACAAATAAACAATGTAATGAATCATCTCAAAGAACTAGAAAAGGATGAGCAAACTGACACCAAACCTAGCAGAAGAAAAGCAATAACAAAGATCTGAGCAGAACTAAGTGAAATTGATAACAAAAAGACTATACAGAAGATTAATAAAACAAAATATTGGTTCTTTGAAAAAATAAAAAAAACTGACATGCCTCTTGCTAGATTAACCAGAAGCAGAAAAAAAAGGACTCTAATAAGCTCCATCAGGAATGAAAAATGAGAAATTACAACTGATGTCACAGAAACACAAAATATCATCTACGAATACTATAAAAACCTCTGTGCACATAAACCGGAAAATGTGGAGGAAATGGACAAATTCTTATAAACACACAGCCTCCCTAGGCTCAATCAGAAAGAAATAGAATTCCTGAACAGACCACTGTCGAGTATTGAAATTGAAGGAACAATAAAAAACCTTTCTAAAAAGAAAAGTCCCAGAAGAGATGGTTTCACACCCAAAATTTTCCAGACCTACAAAGAAGAACTGGTGCCTATTCTGCAGAAATTATTCCATAAGATCGATAAGGAAGGAATTTTCCTGAACACATTTTAGGAAGCCAACATCACCCTGATATGAAAACCAGGAAAGGATGCAACAAAAAAAGAAAACTCCAGACCAATATCCCTTATGAATATAGACGTAAAAATTTTCACCAAAATCCTAGCAAATGGTATTCAGGTCCTTATCAAAAAAATAATCCATCACAACCAAGTGAGCTTCATCCCAGAGAAGCAGGGATGGTTCAACATACACAAATCTATAAATGTAATTCATCACATAAATAGGAGCAAAAACAAAGACCCTATGATCCTCTCAATGGAAGCAGAAAAAACATTCAGCAAAATTCAGCATCTTTTATGATAAGAAAGCTTAACAAAACAGAAATAGACAGGACTTACCTAAAACTGATACGAGGCATATATGACAAACCCACAGCCACCATCATACTGAATGGGGAAAAATTGAAAGCATTCCCGCTTAGAACTGGAGCCAGACAAGGTTGCCCTCTATTACTGCTTCTGTTCAACATAGTGCTCGAAGTCCTAGCCAGAGCAATCACACAAGAGAAGAAAATCAAGGGCATTCAAATGGGGGCAGAAGAGGTCAAACTATCACTCTTTGTTGACAATATGATGTTATATCTAGAAAACACCAAAGATTCTGCCATGAGACTATTGGAATTAATAAATAAATTCAGCAGTCTCAGGTTACAAAATCAATGTACAGAAATCAGTAGCACCTATACATCAACAACAGTCAAACTAAGAAACAAATCAAAGACTAAATATCCTTCACAATAGCAACAAAGAAAATAAAATACATAATAAAATACTTAGTTATATTTAACTAAGGAGGTAAAAGACCTCTACAGGGAGAACTACGAAAAACTGAGGAAGGAAATAGCAGAGGACATAAACAGGTGGCAAACCATACCCATGCCATACCATGCTCATGGGTCAGCAGAATCAACATTGTTAAAATGTCTATACCACCCAAAGTGATCTACAGAATCAATGCAATTCCTATTAAAATACCAACATCATTTTTCATAGATATAGAAAAATAATTCTACACTTCATATGGAACCAGAGAAGACCCCATACAGCAAAAGCAATCTTAAGCAAAAAGAACAAATTGGGAGGCATCAATTTACCAGACTTCAAGCTATACTACAAGGCTGTAGTAACTAAAACAGGAAGGACTGGCACAAGAACAGAGACATAGACCAATGGAACAGAACTGAGAATCCAGATATAAAACCATCCTGAGTAAAGAAATGAGAGACAAAATTCCCATATTATATAATTCCACTCATATGAAATATCCAGAAAAGGCAAATCAGTAGAAACAGGGAGCAGATTAGTGGGTCCCTGAAGTTGGGGATGGGAATTAGGGATCTTAATAGGGGGAAGGAAATGCTCTAAAACCGATTTGTGGGAATGGCTGTACAACTTGGTGAATTCACTAATAATCACTTAATTGTACATTTAAAATGGATGAATTCCAAGGTATGTAAAGTATACTTCAATAAAGCTGTTTTTTAAATAAAAAAAATAAAGCCATTCTCATATAGCCATCTAATCTTTGATAAAGCAGACAAAGACATACACTGGGGAAAAAAATCCTTATTCAATAAATGGTGCTGGGAAAATTGAATAGCAACATGTAGAAGACTGAAATGTATCCAAAGCTCTCACTTCTCACAAAGATCAACTCACAGGGATAACAGACTTAAACCTAAGGCATGACGCTATTAGAATGCTAGAAGAAAATGTTGGAAAAACTCTTATAGACATTGGCCTAGGCAAAGAATTTATGAAGAAGACCCCAAAGACAATCACAGCAACAACAAAAATAAATAAATGGGACCTGATCAAGTTAAAAAGATTCTGCATAGCCAAAGAAATCAACACGAAAGTCGACAACCTACAGAATGGGAGAAAATATTCGCATGTGACAAATCCATACTAGATTGATAACTAGAATCTATATAGACCTCAGGAAAATCAGCAAGAAAAAATCAAACAACCCTACCAAAAAGTGGATAAAGGACATGAACATAAACTTTCCAAAAGAAGATAGACTAATGGCTAAGAAGCATATGAAAAAATACTCAACATCTCTAATCATCAGGAAAATGTAAATCAAAAACACAATGAGATATCACTTATCTCCAGTTAGAATGACCTTTGTCAAAAAGTCCCAAAACAATAAACGTTGGCATGGATTCAGAGAGATAGGAACACTCCTACACTGCTGGTGGGACTGCAAACTAGTACAACCTCCGTGGAAAGCAATATGGAGATACCTCAAAGAGATACAAGTAGAACTATCATTTGATCCAGCAATCCCATTACTGGGAATCTACCTAAAAGAACAAAAGACATTCTATAACAAAGACATTGCACTACAATGTTTATAGCAGCACAATTCACAATTGCAAAGATGTGGAAACAACCCAAATGCCCATCAATACATAAGTGGATTAATAAAATGTTGTATATGGATACCATGGAGTTCTACTCAGCCACAAAAAAACAATGGTGATATAGCACCTCTTATATTATCCTGGATAGAGCTGGAGCCCATTCTACTAATTGAAGGAAGTATCCCAAGAATGGAAAAACAATCACCACATGTACTCACCATGAAATTGTTATTAACTGATCAACACCTAAGTGCACACATAGTAATATTCATCAGTTGTCAGGCACATGGCAGAGTGGGGGAAGAGGGGATGGATATATATACACTTAATGGGTACAGTGCACACCGTCTAGGGGATGCGCACACTTGAAATTCTGGCTCAAGTGGGGCAAAGGCAATATTTGTAACCTAAATTATTTGTACCCCATAATATGCTGAAATTAAAAAAAAAGAATTGCTCTGTACACATTTGAAAAAAAATTCCCTTGTGTGTTTGTTCAGTTCTTATACATTTAAACAACGTATTTGGCTTTTAAAGAAATGCCAATGTAAAAAACAATTTATAATGCCTTTGGACCTAATTTTAGGATACTAATATGCACTCTCGAGTAATTGGGAGTGTTAAATGTCTGAAATAATAAAAAAATTAACGTACAAAAAGAAAGGAATGATTAAGGAAAAGGCAGAACGCCAGGGTAGAGAATCAAAAGTGGACCTGGAGGGATTAAGGAAGATGGTGGACAAGAAAAGCCGCCAGCCAGAGTGTCTCCACAAAAAAGACAGATTTTAGAAGAAAGCGGCGGAAGAAATAAGCAAGTAGACAAGCATACATCGGACAAGGGTCAGAAGGAGGGGTACCTGAGACTACGGGAGACTCCACGGGAGGAGGTTGCGGAGGAGAACTGGAAGGAGAGACCCCCAAGAAGTTTGGAGACCAGTGACAAGGGTAGTGGAGCAGCTAACTTTCCCCTCCCTTGCATCTCGAACTGCTGGTGGGCTCCTGGGCGGTTAGAGAGACCTGCTAACACCAGCCCAGAGACGGCTGCCGCCAGTGAGCGGTGAGCCTCTTGTGGACATGGCACCAGGCTTCCAGCTCCCCGGGGACACCTCCCAGCCCACAGACTCAAGCCGATTGGCAGGCGCCATATTGCCTCATTCTCCCCTCCCCCTTCCCTACCCGCGGCTGCTGAGAGAGACAATTTAGCCACCACCCGGAGGCATCTCCAGGGAATGGGACCTTTCCGTTTGGGGCCCTACAGCAGACTGAGGGGTACTCAGACTGTGAGCTCCCTACCCGCCAGCCCTCTCAGGTGCTGCTGGCCCGGTGACTCCAGGAAAACAGGGCAGATCCCGAGGCTGAGAGACATCGACCCAGCTTGGGCACTCTGTGGGTGACTTAGGACCGACACGCCACTTCCTGGTGGGGTCAGGGTTTGAATTCTGGGATTCAGGGATCAGACCTGCAGACCAGACCCGGTGCACCCAAGTCTCACATTGCCCTGGGGCACTGAAGGGATATCCGTGAACCGTAACTACAAAGGCATGTGTGCCTTGGGGGTGGATCAGCGTGCTTGAAGGGCAACTCTCCTTGGAGGGGAGGGTTGTGTCCCCAGCCCAGGCTGCTATCCTGGGCAGGGAACCTCCCAGCCAGCATGACAGCCAGGGGAGACCCGCTGGCATGAGGTCCTTCTTGCTGGCAGAGGCCCAGGAGAAGCCGCAGAGCCAGAGAGGGTGCAAAGGAGTCAGACTTGCTCCAGACTGCAGGTCTCAGACAGCCCCAGCCCCACACGCAGACTTTCGAGATGAGTGGGGCCATTTCAGCCCCTCCCTGACAGCTTTGCCCAGAAGCAAAGAAAAGACCTATGACCCCAGCTAACAGCAACTGTGGTGCTTGAGGGCAGGCTTACCCAACCAAGCTCCACCCAGACCTGCCCCCACTGAGGTGGAGAATAAGGACACACCTGGAAATCCCAGGGCACCACCCACCACGTGAGGCACTAGAGTCCCTCTCCAGAGGAACAAGAGCTGGTTACAGGATCCAAACACAACACTGTAGTCTGCTCCTCCCAGCAAGTGCCACCTACTGACAGGGAGGTCATTCTGCATACCCTTTTACTGCATCTACTGACTCAGTACAGGGTGTGGCTGAATCTCACCCACAAACAACACCTACTGGCTCAGAGACTAAACAGGGTGTGTCATTATCCAAATGAAAATCTAAAGGCAAGAAGTAACAACTGATCCAGATGGGAAGAAATCAGCGAAAGAACTCTGGAAGTATGAAGAATCAAACGGAAAGCGCATCCCCAAAGAGGAACACCAGCTCTCCAGAAATGGACATCAACCAAAGTCAGAACATTAAAATGACAGAAGAAGAATTTTGAACATGGATTGTAAGAAAATTCAATGACATGCAAGAAAAAATAGATAACCAACACAAAGAAACCACAAAAAAAAAATCCAGGACCTAGAAGAAAAATTCACTAAAGAAATTGAAATATTAAAGAAAAATCAAACCGAAATTCTGTAAATGAAGAATCTATTCAAAGAACTACAAAACACAGTGGAAAGACTCAAGAACAGCGTAGATCAAACAGAATAAAGAATCTCAGAGATTGAAGATAACACCTTCCAACTAAATAAGTCAGTCACAGAGATAGAGCAGAGAAATAAGAGAAAAGAGCAAAGCCTACAAGAAATGTAGGATTAAGTGAAGAAACCTAATGTGAGGGTTATGAGGATTCCGGAAGGGGAAGAAGAAAACATGCAAGGGTTGGATAAGCTATTTCAAGATATAATAGAGGAAAATTTCCCAGGCCTTGCTGAAAATCTAGATATCCAAGTACAAGAAGCTTAAAATACCCCTGGGAGATTCAATGCAAACAGGAAGACACCACAACATACAGTCATCAGACTAACCAAAATATCAACTAAAGAGGCCCTTCTACGAGCTGTAAGACGAAAGCAACAAGTAACAAACAAAGGAAAGCCAATCTGAATAACTCCAGACTACTCAACTGAAACCTTACAAGCAAGGAGAGACTGGGGCCCCATTCTCACACTTCTGAAACAGAATAATGCCCAGCCTAGAATCTTGTACCATACAAAGCTAAGTTTTCTATATGAAGGAGAAATGAAGACATTCTCATATAAGCAAAGACTGAGGGAATTTGCCAGGACAAGACCAGCCCTCCAAGAAGTACTCAAAACAGTGTTACCCAAGGATCACCACAATAAACACTCACGGATGTAAAACTACTCAAAAGCTAAAGATCAAAGGCCAGATACCACAATGGCTCAAGCGAGAAAACAAAGCAACAAAGTTCAACCCAACAGAATGAACAGAAATCTGCCCCACCTATCAGTTCTCTCAATAAATTTGAATGGCTTGAACTCCCCACTCAAGAGACATAGGCTGGCCAAATGGATAAAAAAATACAAGCCAAGCATCTGGAAACAAATCTAACCTGCAAAGATGCATTTAGACTAAAGGTAAAGGGGTGGAAAACAATATTTCAAGCAAACGGAAGCCAAAAGAAGGCTGGTGTGGCAGTTTTGGTTTCAGATAACTTAGTCTTTAAATCAACAAAGGTAATAAAAGATAAAGAAGGTCACTATATAATAGTGAAGGGTACAGTTCAACAAGAAGACATAACAGTTCTAAATATGTGTGCACCCAACTTAGGTGCACCCAGATTCATAAAACAAACTCTATTTGATCTAAACAAACTGATAACAACACCATAATAGCCGGAGACTTCAACACCCTGTTGACAGCACAGGACAGATCCTCCAAACAGAAAATTAACAAAGAAATAATGGACTTAAACAGAACACTAGAAAAAATGGGCCTGACTGACATTTACAGGACATTCTACCCAAATACCATTGAATATACGTTCTTCTCATCAGCTCATGGGACATTCTCTAAGATAGCCCATATCCTAGGACACAGAGAATATTTGCTCTTTACACCTCTGACAAAGGTCTGATAACAAGAATCTACCTAGAACTCAAAAGAATTAACAAGAAAAAAGCAAAAAACCCCATTTATAAATGGGCAAAGGAGATGAACAGAAACTTCTCCAAAGAACACAGAATAATGGCCAAAAAACATATAAAAAAATGTTCATCATCTCTAATCATCAGAGAAATGCAAATCAAAACCACAATGAGATACCACCTAACCCTCTATCAAAAAATCCCAAAACAACAAATGCTGGCGAGGATGTGGAGAGATAGGGACTCTCTTACACTGTTGGTGGGACTGCAAATTGGTGCAACCTTTGTGGAAAAGAATTTGGAGATTCCTCAAAGAGCTAAAATTA
>CAUYRT010004141.1:0-25725 GCA_963574885.1 Lepilemur ruficaudatus
GGGTTTCAAGGTGTGTGTCAGTTCAGGTAAATGATCCTGGTGTAATTTGGTTGCATTGTCACTGTGAGAATTAGTAATTATACTATAAATGTAAGCTGGCGTAACATCTATGGGTGTGATTTTGGCAATATTTATCAAATACCTCACATGCTCCTTCTTTTGTCTCAGCAGTTTCATTTTCAGGAGCCCTTATCCCCCTAGAAGTGAGCAGAGGCTCTCATACAGAATGCTTATCACAGCATTATAAAAATGATAAAAATGGGACTTATCCAAATATTGACCAATAGGTTATAATCTAATAACAACGGGGAATCAGTTTAAAAAAATAACCATATTAATAAACTATACAGACTATGGGATAAAACTCCAAATTCTAAGTAAGCAAATAACATTACAGATGAGAACATACAATTGTATTGTTAGATTCCAATTTGGTGCCTAAAAGTAGAAAAACTACACTAAAATATCAATAGTTACTCCAAGATTATGGGTAATTTTTATTTTCTTTTTTAGTGTAGTCATTTAGTTTTAAATTTTTTTACAATAAATATGAAATGTTTGTGTAGTGTTGATTGGTATAAAATGTTAATAATTAACAAAAGCTCTTGACAAGTACTTAAGACTTGAAGTTTATTTATTTATCCATTAATTCATTCCTTCATTTAATGAGCACTTCTATGTTGCCTACCATGTGCCAAGCATTATTTTCAACACTGTAAAAAATATTATCCAAATTAATCCTCAGAACAACTCTGTGAGGTAGATCCTAGTATTGTGCCAACTATACAGATAAAACTGAAACAGAAAGAGAGAGACTAATTGCTCAAGGTCACACACCAGTGTGTGGCAGAGCTGGGATTCGAAAGCAGGGAGTCTAGCTCAGAATCTGTGTCTCCGGGACTGCTCTCTGCTGCTCTGCTCTGAAAGGGCCAGATGAAGCTGCTCATTTTAAGGAACATTAATTTGAAGGACTTATTTTTAATGGCAAAAATGGCATCTCTCTACAGACACGATAAAAATCAAACTTGAAAATTGGACCCTGCTCCCAGGCTAGGTTTTGTCATCCATGCTTTGTGCATATTTGATAGATAGGCAGATTAAGGTGAGAACAGAGCAGAGGCTCCATACATTGTGCCTATTAGAGCAGGATGGCGCCTAATTTTCATTGCGAATATATTACAGAAATATTTACCTATCCTAGCAGTCGCGAAGTCTTACTCTGCTGTAATGAGTAGTGCTGGATACATAGTTAGCGGTTTACCCATGACCATTAAAGCTTTTGACAAGCAGCTACACAATCACAGAGCAGGAAGAAGTGAGAAGTCGTCTGATTTACAATGGCATCTTCTAAACAAGGTTGACCTATCTTGTGTCTACAGTGACTTAATTCCTGACTTATCAGAACCTGAAAATAGGAAAACATACAGCTGTAATTCTGGCCAGCTATTTCTCTTTTTTTTGGAAATTGACTTATGTTCTTTATAATTTGCATTCTCAAATATTGCTGCTTGGCTAGTTGTGTTAATAATAGGGGAGCTAGTACAACAGTTCCAATAAACATATAACTTCTTCCATGGTGCAAATCTTCTACCATTGCTTCCCTTACTTTGACACTAAAAGCAACCCAACTTGCACTGGACAACCAATCCAACCAGTCATGATGTGGCTGTCAGTCATGCAACCTTCCCTCCTGCCCCAGGGATCGATATTACCACAGACATGGAGTATGGAGTGCTGGATGTGACCCAGGGCAATTAACGTGCATCTCCGAGTATCCATATTCCTTTGTTTTCTTCCCTCTTTCCCTCCTCCCTTCCTTTCCCTTCTCTTTCATTCTGCTACTTTTACTTCTCTAGAATAAGCACAATTCTACTTTTCCAGATTCAACCACCACTTCTGTTATAGGCCTACCCTGCTGCAATGATTCGTTTGGTGCTTTACATCTACAGCGGCTGTTTTTTTCAGGCTCCATGATTTCGAGGATGTAGAATTCAAAGAACGTGGGCCATGTATGCATCGTCAACATGCCACGGTCTGGTTTGCGATCTCACTGGCCACTTGGTCTTCTCTCTGCTGCTGATAATTGGCTCACATCTTTCTTGTCCTCTCCTGGAGACTCCAACACTATGATTTCTTCCTACTTTGCTGAGAAAAGAAAACTGGAGAAACCTCCCAAACACACACTGGCTGTGTCCTCCCAGCCCATCCTGCCTGATGTCGCACCTTTGGCCTCTTGTTTGACTCCTGTGCTTTCACTGAAACTAAAAGAAATGTTTCAGCCACTAAGTGGTACAGGTACCCTCCAAGATCCACCAGACAATTCCAAGCTGCAGAGGCATGAGAACAAAGAGAACGACAAAGAGACCTTGGGTACTAAAGGGAACTTCCCTGAACCTTCCTGAGGACCACAGACGGTGGGTTATCGGTAACGTGGCAGGAAAGGGCGGTACACCATTGAGACTCGGGCTTGCTGTGGCTCTGACGCTTTACTGATGCTCTAGATGAGTATTGATATTTCTTGTTAATTAAACCTCTTTAAAAATTATGCATTAAATATAGTTAGAAGTGGTGCTTATGGGGCCCTTCAATATGATTTATTTTTCCAGGTGTCAAATGGGGAATTAATGCCAAGTGATGCTTGTTGTACATGTAATTATTTTATATTTACTTATAGCTAACCTCATACAACAAAGGATTTGATATGGCTAACATCACATTTCAAATATTTATAGCGGTTTTGAATCTTTTGCCTTATTGCATTTTTCTATTCAGAAAGAAAACATGTATTTCTCTCTCTCCCCTAGATTAGAAGTTCCTAGAGGTCAAGGGCTGTATCTTACACATCTTTGCATCCTCCCAACACCAACCACAGAATCTAGCCAAAAGCATTCAGTATGTATCTATAGATTTGAAATGATTTAGGATCCCAAGGACAGAATACCTTTTTTAAATAAATGAGCATGAACTTTATAAACTTGAAGCAAAAATGCTATTTTCCCAGCAAATAAATCATGCTATTTTCCCAGCATCTAAAGGTAGGATCACAGTAAGTTTTTGCTTTCTGTGACTAAAAATATAAACAATTATTGTGCTATATCTCTTCTACAAAGGAGGGGAGCTTCTTATCTCCTGTCCCTCCCTTCTTACCTTGCTTTACTTGCCAGCTCATTTCTAAAGCTGTGCCTGCACATATATAATCTAAAGATGCAGTCAAAAGGTGCAGGCTACTTCTACGGATTTATCATGGGTAAAACTGAACAATGCTGAAGTCCAAAGGTACAATTTTTATCTGTAAATTGAAAAACTTGTTTCAAACTTTAGCCTCAAAGAATTAAACTTTCCTACAACCTATTTCTCATTCTAGAAATGAAGAACCTTTGAAATCAAAGGGAGCTCTGCCAGGAGACAGGGAAACCAGATGAAGGAATTCAAAAGCTTTAAACTGCATTCCAGCATTATTTGAAAATATGCAGCTCACATAAAACTATGCTAAGGCTTTCCTTGGAGCATACATTTTAACATCTGTCTGAATATTGTATCATGAATGCAGGGACATTTTTTTTCTAAATAATTCACTGCCACTTTTACAATTCTTTTAATATTTCATGATTATATATTCAAAATTATATGCGTCCATATTTCCAGGAAGTGCAATCTACCAAGCTCCTGCTAGACGAATCTCTGGCACCAAAACTCCCCTAGTAAGCACATACCACTTCCTGTTATCTGCTTCTCATTTATTTAATTCAAATTTATTGAGGGCTAACAATGTGGCCCAGACTCCAAGACGAAAATGCACCATCGCTGTCTTTGACTGGCCCAAGATTCCAGAAAAAGACACGCAAACCAGAGGTTATGTGCATTAAGGGATTTTTTTTTCTCACCTCCTAAGCCCTTCCTTCCCCAGTGTACTCCATGTTCTCGCAACTTCATTTTCCACGTGGCTTTCATTTTTATCATACTCACGACTTATCCTCAGATGGTGTTTTCCTCACAATTCTCTCAGTGGTTTCTGCTGCTTTCACTTTGCTGGGCATCTGGGGCAGTTAGTTTATTCTTTCTTTCTTTCTCTTTTTTCCCTCTTACTATTAGGTGTTTTCAACATTCATGCCAGTTCGAGTTTCATGACCGCCTCAATTACAACAGTACCTATTTTACCTTCCCTTCTTAACTCCTGGCACTTACTTCCATGGGTGAAATTTAGAATTTTCACTAAGACTTAAGTTTTTGTTACTTGCAGAATCTCATATTTTTCCCTTTTCTTTTCTTAGGATAGTTAATCTCCCTTCACTACTCTCCATATCACTTCTAGGGGAATTAATAAGTCTGCATCTCCGACTTCAGCCCTCTTCCAAATTCTAAAGTACACTCTTTACTGCCCACTACTAATTAGTTGACCTTATGATAGGGAAATTAGTCTAGAGAGCCTAATCTAATCAAAGGAGTAGAGTTTTTTTGAGCTGCTAGCAGAAGTAGAGAGATTCGAATTGTGTGAGATTTGACTTGAGTTCTCCATTGCTGAAGAAAACTGGGGCTTCACTCTTACACTTTAAGGAAGCTATCCGTCAACAATCTGAGTGAGCTCGAAAGCAGATTCTTCCTGCCTACAAATAACTCATTCTAGCTAACACACTATCACCTTGGAATACCTGGTTCAGAGAATACAGTCTAGTCTGCCTGGACTTCTGACGTACAGAACTGTGAGCTGATAAACGCGTATTGCTTTAAGCCGCTAAGTTTATGATAATTTGTTATATAGCAATAGAAAACTAATGCAATAAACACATTTTATCTAATTAATCCTTTATTTCCGTATGTGTTTCCCATCACTTTTCCATAGATGTGAATGGTACTGCAGTCCACCAGCACGGCCACTGAGAGTCACATCTACCTTCCTCTCCACGTCTGACTAGCTGCCAAGAACCACAGAACCCATGTCATCTGCATCTCACTTTCCACTCTGTTCTCTTTCCCATGATGCGATTTGGACCCTCCTTATCTGCTGCCTGGTAGAATCAAGCACTTCTCTAATTTGTATCACCACCTTCGATCTATACCACATTACCATTGAAATTTCTCAACATCTGGGTTTAATCATGTGAATTTCTTCCCTGGAAAACCAACCAAAAATAATAAAATGAATTACAATGCTCAGTTCTTTATTATGGCATTCACCACCACCTCACCATATTTTTGGATCTAGCCAAATTTTAGTCAAATTGAACAGCCTGTCTTTCCCTGAGAATTTTCTGTATATTCCTGCATGTGAATCTTTCTCAGAAAAAAATATTTTGAATTAATCCTTTAATGTCTGGAGAAAATTTAATATGTCCATGAAACATATAATTTAGCTTCATTCCCCATATGAAAGGCCCCTCAGCAAATGTTTGCTCAACAGGCAAATAAATGCAGTCTCTCCTTGTTCGTCCTTGTGAAAGGCGTTTTCTCAATGCATTGCTGGGACACTTTATTTATACTTCTCACACCCTGCATGTGACTTAATGTAATCTCTATTCTTGACACCTCCCTTACCTCACTGTACAATTCCGAGCAGGGTGTCTTACTGTTCTCCGTATTTCCCAATTAATCCTACAGGAGGCTGTACCTAAGAGGTTTAAGATTGTTGATATATATGTATATAGTTGACCAATTTAAACTCTGAGACCTCTTCTTGGATTTTACAATTGATACACTAGTACCATCATCTCTGTCAATTAAATAAGACCCAGAGAGTTCTAACTTGCAATGCCCAATGAGTCCTCTTCTAGTTAACTTTCTTTGCCTAAGGACATTGTTGTGGCCAGACACAGCATCTCTGAACAATCCGCATATTTCGGCAACTTCTGAAGTTTGTTTTCTCAGCTTCCCTTGCAGCTAGAGTAGAGTCACATGACTTAACTTTTGCCCAACAGAAGGATGAATGCAAGACTTTGGATCTAAAGAGAAGGTTGAGAGGAAGCAGTTGTGTACGAAACTGACTTCTGACAACAATTGTGTCAGATGCAGCTGGTCATCACAGGCTGCCCCGGGGTCCTAACATCCAGCGCCAGAGTCAGCTGGCATCTATGGCAAAAGGCACAGCAGTGCAGGCTTCACTGAGGAGCCTGTGGAGGTAGAGGTGTTGTTCTTGCTGATAGCATTTCAATCTGACTGTGGCTCTCCAGAAGCTTCTCCAGCTCTCTAACATCCTTTAACAAATCTTTTTGTTTAAATAGTGTGTGTAGCTACTACTGTTTACAATTAGAATCCTGAGTGATAGGTACCTAAGAGTGGAAAAACATATTAAAAAGAATATCTCATATTAGTTATTAATAATTACAAATGCAATTACAAATGCATTCTCTACAATTCAGAATTAGAATTGGTTCCATATTAATAAATGTAGTGTGAGACTATATTATATATTGTTATTTAATATATTTTTAAAAATTTAACAGATTTTCTTGAATTTCATAATTACTTAGAGATTATGATGTGCCAGGAACTATACTAAATTTTGTGCACACATTAACTCATTCAATCCTGAAAATATCTCTGTGAGATAATCATCAAAGTGATCCCCATTTTACAAGTAAGGAAACGGAAGTCCAGAAATTTAGCACAAAATCACACAGCCTGTCAGTAGCAGAGAAAGGTTCAAACTTAAGATAGGTTGCCTAAAACTCCATGTTCTTAACCTCTAGAGTAATTTTGTGTGAAAAAGTCAGCTGCACTTAATATTAACCTTGCACAGTTATTATGAAGTATAGTCAGAGTATTTTTATCCATTGTCTTCTGACATGTTTGAAAACAACCAATCTCATCCTATTCAAGCTCTTTGGACATTTGCTTATTTTAATGTGCATGTAGAATACAATAAGATAATTCATAACATACTTAACTCAAATGTGCATAAAGAAACTATAGAGATAAAATATATTTCAGTCAACATTTATGAGACACATCTCTGCTGGACATGATGTTAGGTGCTGGGCATCTGTATAAAAACTGGACACAATAGTGTGCTCAAGGATAGTGTCACCTACAGAATGACATCAACAAGCAAGCAACTAAAGATATTTCAGTGTTCTGTGGTCTACCAAAGATTTTACAGTCAAAGGAAAACTGCCAAATTCTAGAGACTTTATTTTCAATTTCACTTAAAAAAGAAAGCAACTCAGAGGAATTGATCTAAAACAAATATTTATTTTCACAGAAGGAGAGGCAAGTTCTAATAAATAACAAGTTTGTATACAATACTTATTATTTCCATTATATCAATCCAAATAATGTGGTCCATGTGAACCCAAAGTACCTCTTCACAATGAGGGGATCAAGTCTCATAAAAGTACATATTTATCTATACTCTCTAGCATCTGCCATAACACTTAGCACATAAAAGGTGCTCAATGATATTTTCTGCAGCTGAACAAATAGGAGGAAATGGCTACAGCAGGTTGGAGGCCTTCTGGAACTCCTAGGTGAGTTTGAGAAAAGTTGGGAAATTATAATTTGGTTTTTGAAAGAAATCCCTATGAGGACAATGACTATTTGTTTTATGACCATAAAACAGCACCAACAATAGTATCTGCCCATACAATATAAAAGTTATTTTATGAATTACACTCAGTCTTTAGCCAGAAATATTTCATTCCATATTTGCACCCGACAGAAGTGTTAAATTATGTCAGATTGTCGGTTTCAGACACTGTCCTGAAAAAGTATCAACTTAATTGTCATATGAACTGCTTCTACGTGGCAACAATAGTAAAGACAATATAAAACAAAAAGATTTCAGGCTGTGGTAATTCATGTAATAAATTTACACATGGATACACCCAAAAAAATACTTTGGGGGACCTTGTTTCTCTGTCTTATCAACAGTCACAGGAACAGGGACTGATAAATGCAATGAACAGATACATTTTGAATGTCGCAGCCCACTCAGGATCCTCTTAACGAGAAATAACCTTTCCTACACGTAAATCACTGAGATTCGGGATGGAGTTTGTTCTGCAGCGTAATTTACTCTCTTTTCTTTCTACCTCTGAAGCCAATCAGCCATGAAGTATAGTTAATCATATGAAACTTCTGTTTAATCTGCCTTTCCTCATCCACTGCTTTGCTTAAATTCATCAGTATTTTTCTCTTGAAATAGCTAGTCTGTGGTCTTCTTCCAACAACTTTGTCCTAACCCAGTTCATTCTCGACAAGGCATACTTAATTTTATCTGAAATAGTTTCATTATGCCATTTCCATGTTTTAAATCTCCTATGGATCACAGATACCTCCAGGACAAAATCCGTATCGATCAGCCAGTCCCACGTGATATTCAGGCATCTCCTGCCACCTCCCACATGGTCTTCTCCAACATTCCTGAACATCCTTTTCCCCCTTATTCTTCTATAATTCCATGCTTCTTCATGTGCCAAGCAGCCCTTTCTCATCCTGTGTCCTTCCATGGTCCCAGAAGAAAACTAGTCAGTCTTTTCCTAAAGGTGAAGTGGTCCACCCCTTTTCAGTGCAATCAGACTCACCTATACCAAGAAGGAAGTTTGCTTAATGAGCATTTCTCTTGCCTACGGGCTCTGCTCAAAACACATTACATGTATTAACTCATGTAATCCTCACAAGTGAATGAGAAACTTTACGTTCGTATCTGCATTGTACAGATGACAAAATTGAGTTTCAGTGAAATTAATAAACCTTTCCAAGGTTATTCAGCTTTTAAGTGGCCAAATTGTGTTCCTAACCTGGGAAGGCATAGTGTACCTTCTAATCCTCTACACTATAGTATCACTTCTTTAACTGCACAATTGTTTCAGAAACTAGACCCTACTCATCTTCATACTCTGGAGCTTCTACAGTAACACCTCTTGCTTTTAGTAAGCACTCATACACTTACTGAGTGAATGCATTAGAAGTAAGTAAATCAAAGGAAACACAGATCTCATTCTCTCTCTCTTAAGCTAGATAATAAGAAGTTATTCCTTACAGACTTTTAATGACTTCTTGCATAACATAAACAAAAATATATGACCAAGAATAGGTCCACCAACTAATTTAAGACAGAGTATTATCAATCAGCACCTACAAAACTCCTAGTATAGCTCTCCTCAATACCATCTCTCTCCCTCTGACTTAGGGGTAACCAATATTCTTCATTTTCAGCAAAGTATTCTGTCTTTTATGGTTTTATCACATATTATGCATATATTCCTAAAAATACAGTGTTTTGTTTTACCTGGTTTTGAACTTTATTGTATATATTCTTCCGTGACTTATTTTAATCAACATTATGGTTTGCACATCATCCATGTTTATTTGTATTATATTCCCTTTGAATTTTGAATTATATTCCATTACATAAAATGTAGCATACTTTTCTAACAGTAATGCTATCCATGGACATTTGAGTTGTTTCTGTTTTGGCTATTACCCACAAAGTTTCTACGTACATTTTTGTATATATCTTCTGAATAAAAATGTGCAAGACTTTTTCTAGAGCATCCTTTTATCATTGAAATTGCTGGAACATAAACTATGGACATGTCAACTTTACCAGGTAACAGCCAGAACCTGTGTCTTTTTGTCTGCACACTGCCCCTTAGGCTGCCAGAACCCACCTTGCTTGGACGTAAGGGGAGCTGGCACATGGGGACAATGAACCAGTGTCTGAAGGCTGTAGGAGTATAACTATTCCAGCTCCTCGCCCCAGCTTTAGACAGTTCAGAGATGTGTGGGACTCGTCTTCAGAGCCTCCCTGAGGAATCTGAGCCAAGGTTACATCCCATGGAATTTGGCACAGTGAGGTAATTTCTTATCTCACGTCCCACTCCCTTGCTGGTTTCCCCTAGGAATTCTTTCATTTTCACACAAATCCTCATCTTAACAATAAAACGTTTTGTACTTTTAAATTTTTGTACCTCGAATATTGATTTGTGGACCAAGAGTACAGCATGGGAAACACTAAGTCAGAAGCAAGAAGGGAGTGAGAATTAGCATAGTGTCAGCAAAATGTCAATATACAGAACTGAATTATTTCAAATACCACCAGCATAGATGGTCTTTTTCTATTTATTATGTTCTTATTCTCCACTCAGCTACATAATGTAAGAGATTGCTCTTTATCATGAGGACTTACATGTTATCATCAGTGTTTAGATTTTAGGGAAAAATAGTTATATTCATATACTTACATTATGCCCATGATTAGAATTTTTTCTTTCTTTAAAATTTGCACTGATAACTCTTTAAAGGCAACAGGTGTCCTTGTTTCTACTTTCTCTGACTATTCTGTTTTTAGCATACGGAGCTGTAGGTCATATTCAGAGCTGCTGCATTTTAGAGCAGAACTTGATAAATATATAAGGTATTACATAATATAATTAATAAAAACCTACACTATTAAATTCTCTAAAATAGATATTTTCAAAGGTCACTTTTTTTTTTAGTTTTTGCATGTGAAAATGATGCTTGGAATAGATTTTTGCTACTTTGAAGTACTCTGTTATTTCTCTAGATGAATAATTGATATAAAATGTTCTGCTCTCTGTGGTTTATTAGGGAAGCTTTAGGGCATCTCATAGTATAGGGTAATACCTCATGGTGGAAGAATACAGTTAGGTAGGCTACAGTTTTTTAATCCTGGCTTCAACACTTATGACTGACACCTTGTGAAAATTATCTGTATGTAAGTTTCCATCTCTGCAAAATCATATCTACCCTATGACTATTAATACTTTAATCTTTATTCTGAGACTTTAAATCACAACTGATATCCTCTAGAACCATGTTATTTATGATTCCTATACTTTTCAGTAGAGGAATAATTGAACGACTTTTATTTTTAATGAGGTACATTATCCTTGCTAAAGAATGAATTCTCCTGTAATTATTAAATAATGTCCTTCTGTCACCTTCTAATCATCAATCCCCGTTAATTTAATAGAAATTATGCATAGGCAATGATTTGGACAGACTTTTTTACTGTGGTACTAAACAGAAGGTTGTACATAACCTTTTGATATGTGGATGTAATATTATCTCTACACAGGTATCAGCCTTAGCCTAAGCCAGAATAATTAATCCAAATACATATTGTTAGGGTTCGGCCCACACACAGACTATCCAAAGGCATTTAGTCCAATCTTCACAGAGAGAACATCATTCTCTCTAACACCGTGGGTCTATGTGGTTCCATCGGAAGGGCTGTGCATCCTAGCTCCTTACCCCCAGCAGCAGCTGTCTCTAGGACCTGGTGGCAGAGTTTTGGCTCAGAATACCCCAATACAATCTCAAGAAACATCAGTAGTTTTATAACCATGTTCTGGAAAAGAAATAAAAACATGTCCTACGGCCTTGACTTCTTAAATAATAAACAAAATTTCTTACCTGGAAGTAATTTTCCTTTAAGGTCCCAGAGTTATGATCCACATACTACCTATTCTTTACTGGCTACAAAAGCATACTACCTGATATCCTTTCTGCTGCAAAAATCCAACAGCGGGCCAGTGGTTACACTTGGTCCCTGGCTCCCACACCTGCCCCAAGGTCAGTGCTGGGACTGGATGCTGCAAGCTCAGATACCCAGGAGAAACCCCCAAAACACGGCCTTCTCTGAAGAATTTCCAATGCTAAATAACAGCTACGCCATTCCTGCTTCTGCCATTATTTCTTTTCCTGATGAAAGGAGGTTGCCCTATAGATCGATATTAAGAATGTAGCCTCCTCCTGAATCCACCAAATATTGTTACTGGGTTGTCTCCCAGCCACCACCTGGCTGTAACTGAGTCCTGACTCTCTCCAAAGCTCAGTGTCACTGCATGTTGTCATACACTGCAGATTCTGAGACAACATTCCCAGTGACCTAGGTTGACCAATACATGTGTCTGATGAGCACTTGGTATGTAGTTTGAGAGACTACCACATGTCTGAGAGACTGAAGAACTAAATCTTTTTTTAAAAATAATTTAAATTTATATTGAAAAACAGATTATTTATTGGAGAACATTTAAGCATTTTGGGAGCAACTTGACTATGTGGCTGTAGGTTTTCAGCCATAAATGTTATAAAATCTAAGTATAGATTTAAGTATTTCTAATGGAAATTTAGCTTTAGAATTGAGATGTGCTATAAGTGTAAAATACACACAAGATTTTTAAAATTTAGTATGAAAAATGCAAAATATGAAACTGATAATTTTTGCATGGATTACATATTGAAATGACAATATTTTAATACATTAAGTTAAGTAAAATATATCATAAAATGTATTTCACCCATTTCTTACTTTGTTATAGCAGGTATTAGATAATTCAAATTTACATACATGGCTCACTTTGTATTTTATCAGACAATGCTAACAGACTGTAATGTGTTCTGAACACAAAGTAGACAGTACATAAATATTTGTTAAACTACCGATGCCCCAATGAGTAAATAATCCTCTCATCAAGTAAGACAAGTGCCTATTTTCTTCTGACTTATACTCAGATGTCACGTGAACATTCTCCAAATTTGGGTCTTGGGACACTCACAAAGGTGCTGTAGACAAACAATGCCTTTGCTCACGATGACCCCATCTGAGAGTCTCTAAAAAGTTCCCTTGCCAACTTTTTAGAAGTTTTAATCCCACATGCAAATGTACCATTAGTGGCGGTACGTGCTTAGCTAAACATGCATTAAATGACTGGGCTCTCTTATTCTAACCTGAGCAACAGTTCAAGTCTTATTTTGGTACTTTATCTTGTCCATTAGGCCTTTCCAGGTCTTGACCTACATCACTGTACATTAGAACTATTTGAGAAGATGATGGTTGAAGAAATCAACGTTGGTATCTTAGGTCCTATTACCACCCTAATAGAATTGGTCCTAGTCTATTTGTTGAGATTGCTTCTTTGATTAGACATAGCCAACGGTACTAGGTCAGTCTTGTTTTGAGTCATTTCACCTAAAATGTAAAGTTTAGATTTACATGCACTAGACTATATTTTTAAGTTTTTTGTTCCTCATTTTAGATACAAGATGTCATATAACACAGAAAAAGACATAGAAACATTGCTAATGTTCTCTCCCAGCCTGAATAACTCAGAGTTGCATAAGTGCTTATGAATAATGAATGTCTAATTGAGGTGCCTGGAACATGAATAACTGTACTATTCCATACTTCAGGGAGATGTAGAATTCTCGTTCAGCAAAAGGGTTTTTATTTCCCCATTTCTGCCTTCTGTTGTTTTCACTGTTGAGTATAAAGTAACATAGATAACACTTCAGTGCTTCTGAAGGGATCAACCTCACTTTTTTTCTATTCCAGCTAAACCATCCAAACGAAGAAAAAAAATGGTGGTGGTGGGGATCCTTATGAATTGAGAACAAAGGAACCTTAAATCTAGATTAATCTAATAAACAAGAACAGAATCACAGGGTTTTAGATTTTAGGCTTAGTGAGAAATCTATTTGAATTTAAGTTGTTGGCATTCCAGAAACTGATTAACATATTTCAGGCTGTTGACAAAACATCCTTCCTGTTTATCACTCCTTAGTGAAACCTTGCCATATCATTGATAAATTGCTAAGGATAACTGATTACTTCCAAATGTATGTCATATCAATAGGAAAGTTCCAAAGAGCTCAAAACAAATTAATGTGAAACTGTAACACAACACCAGCATCTGGGGCTTGTCCACTCACTCTTCTCCTTCCTGGGAACCACAGCATGCTGCATTAAAGACGCAAGTCCCCAATACCTATCTCCAGACCCCTATGTGGAAATCACTGACCAAGCCATGCAGATAAGGCAGTATTTTTGCTGGAAGAGCATTGTTTTGGGTGTATCTAATAAACATCCTTAAAACCCGGCCACCTTTTGAGAGCCTAAAACTCATTCTTGGGGAAGAATTTAGGCTGGCAGCAAGTTACCCAGCCTCTCTCTTTTTCTCCTGTCTAATGCTTAGTTTGCACTCTTCCTTTTGGTATGAAACCAATAATCACTGTTGTTCAAAATACAAATATTTGGTTTCAAATTTTTCTTTCTCAACTATAGAAATTCAAGTACAACAATGTGCATTGAAAACCAAAGGCATTTTTTATGCTTCTTTAAAATCCTCTTTAGAAAGTTATTTTCCATCATTAATAATTAAGTCTTAAATTAAAGCTTTGAAAGACTTGGTCAAATGGTTCTTTTTCTTTGCTTTACTTTGTCCAATACCTGATATAAAGAAATTCTGGGGGAAAAAATGGAATAAATTCCCTTGGGAATCTCTATAGTTTTCCAGAAAATATGGTCATTTTACTAAACAATAACAAATGGAAGGGAAACTGTGACAATGCGGAACCCTTTATTTGGAACGGAAGAAAGCATTCAGTGATTGATAATGATCACGCAGTGGGGTATTGTTATTATTGATGCTGCGTTATTCCCATCCCACACTCAACATAGATCCAGTTTATGGCACCTCTAGTAGATCTCAGACACTTTCCATTTTGTGGTTGAGTTTTATTTCTGTTATACATTTCCTTTCGCTTTGTACTGACTTACTGCTTTTTCTCCATGTGTGTTTTGAATATTAAGAGTGTTAGTGACTTACAAAAATATTGCTTCTGTCAGATTCTAGCACACTGGTGCCGCACATCAGTAGTTTTTCCTTATTTCAATTCTTCTCTGGAAGACAGAACGTTGGTCTCATTGTTTCGTTCTGATCTTTGCTGTTCTCACATATATAATATTTCAAGTACAGTTATGTCTTTTTTGCCTACACCTCACATAATATAAATTCAGAAGCAATACTGAAGAAGTCTGGATTTTGGCTAACTTTTTGGTAGGAAAAAAATATGCTTTTCAAAAATACATCATTATATGAAAAATAGTTAAAACAGAATATTTTAGTTTCTGATTACTTAAACTATAAAAAAAAATGAAAAGAAGTTACAAATAGAATTCTCAATGAAAATCTAATCAGAATATCCTTCTGAGAAATAAAAGTGAAATGTGTCTTTTGTGTTCTAAAACACCAGTGGGAAAACTAGCTATGCCCTATAACCAACTCAAATATTATGCCAATTTTTCCTAAAGGAAAGCTCTCATGTAGACAGGGAAGACATGCGGAGAATAGAAAAGTAGATAATTTTAAAGTCAGAAGACTTAATTTCAAATGCTTAAATCTGGTTTCTGTTAGCTGTGACCTCAGGCAAGAACCTGAACTTTTTTGAATCTCCGTTTTTCTTATCCATAACACTGAGAGTTGTGTTATTTCTAAATTTCTTCCTAGGATTTTTGTAAGGATCAGATAAAAAATAATGTGTACATGCAAGCATTTATTTCAACATCTATGAGTATCAACTCTGTCCTTGACACCATTCTAGATACTGACTATTCATGGATACATGGGACATAGGTCTTGCTTCGGGTGACACTCATCCAGTCTCATGGGGCTGGACAAATAGGTCTACGATATAATCCTGTATAGTAAGTTCTGAGATAGAAAACAAACATGGGGTGCCTCAAAATGACCAAGAAGAGCTACCTCGTCCAGCCATCAACAATGACTTTGTGGGAAGGCGGCACCTCAAATCACTACTGAAGGACAAGGAAGCTTCAAAATGTTGATGCTTCCTGAAGAAGAAGCATCTTCCATGAAGAATGATCTATCTAAAAAAAAAATATGGTGGAGCACGCTGGGAATTGCTTATAATTTAATACCGTTTGAATGTAAGGTTTGTGGAAGCATCAGGAGGGATACAGATGTGGTTGGGGCAGTGGTGACACCCTCTGGTATTCTGGGCTTCATGGGACATGATTTTTGTGGACTGCCAGCCCTTCCACAGTGAGGAAGAGGTCATCATTTCTGCTCTGTGTTCTTCTCCCTTTGGAGGAAGTTTAATCACCCACCTCCAGGAACCCTATATGACCCTATGGAAACACATGGCCTTGCCAAAGTGTAAAAAGAAAATCTCTGGCAACCACTTACGATTCTGATGTCGCAGAAGCAAGTAAACCACAGAAGCATGTGGTTTCCACATCCACTCTCTAGAACGCTCAGGGAGGAAGAGTAGAGGAATCGGCAATACTTTTCATCACCTTAACAGTAGATCCTATAAGGATCATCTGGTGGCCCAAGCAAAGGATTGAAAACACAAACTAACAAAATAAACAAACAAAGGAAACTCAAGCATCCATTCAAATACATATGTGCCAGAAGCTGACTAGGGAAAATCACGGAACACGCTTCATTATGCATTCTTTATACCTATGCTCAGGCACAAACCTTCTACGAAATAATTCACCCAGGAGGCAGAATAGCTTTCCTGGTTTCAGATGCCTGATGATACGGAGGTAACAGACACAATTCAGACAAAGGACCTCCTACTCATAGTGTTGCCCACCAATTTTAAAGCAGAAAATAGATACAAAGCAAGTAAATTCCAGAAGCTTCTGAGAATGAAAACAAAGCTAAATAAAAGTGTGAATTCCTTACACTGCTAAGAAAATAAAAATAGCTTTAAAAAAGTAAAATAAAAGTGATCTTTAGGTGAAAACCTGGAGAATAAAGCTTTCCTTACTTTGTGTTTACATTTTAATGTTAAAGAGGCAAGAACAATAAAAACAGACTATCTTAAATGTCATGGTTTATTATCAGCAATATTCACGTCAAACATATATCTCGGTTTTAAAGCAAGGGGATGAGTAAACAATGTTGATTGCTCATTTTCAGAGTACAGAAAAGGCATCTAACAAAGGCTAGACTGCTTTGAATTGTTACTAGTGACAATGTTTTTAGAATTAGTTTTGGAAGGCATGAGTATAAAACAGAGCAATTCTATTTTTCTTAATTCTTTCCAAAGGAAGATAAGTGGAAAAAACGTCATTAATTTGCTAAGAGTATTAAGACAAGGGTCTATCCATTTTAATAAGTATGACCTAACCAGGCTGCTAATAGAGCCATTATTAGATTAAATCCTTCCAATTGCTTTTTGGAAATAATTTAGCATGTTTTTTCCTTTTGATAAATAAAGAAAAGAAGCAAGTAGTCACAAAAGCATGGAACTTCCTCTAATCATAGGAGGGTAGATACTGAAGAATAGAGAGTCACTCATTTGGTACAGAAGAACTGTAATTTTAAGGTTCAAAGTACATCTCTGACACGTGCAGTTGTTGGTACCCTAACCTTGTCTAATGAATAAACCCTGTTCAGTGCAGCTCACACTGACTAGCTGATGTGAGCTTCCCAGACAGACACTCGTGGACCTGCCCTGCTTCTTCCTGGCCTTCCTTTCTTCTCAAAGGCCACACTGCCGCAACTGGGACACAGAATGTATTCCTTGAGGGCCAGACACAGTGGTAAGGACTAATAGCAGATGTTCTGGTACCTAACAGCATGCAACAGTTTAAGGCCTCATATATGAAAAAGATACCCTGAGATGAGAGGGGCATGTTTTATCAAGTCAGCATCATCATCCAGATGGTCCCTTTTCTACAATATTGGAAGCATCAGAAGAACATCGGTATCAGGACACTTTTTGTATGTGTGTTCTAAAAAATGAGATTTAATGTTTAAATTTATAAATGATAATAATCATGTTGATTATTGTTACTCATTCTCCAATGCAGTCTGGACTCCTATTGTCAACAACAGCATCTAAACAACTGTGAGATAAAATTTTGGAACAAGAAAAATATTAGCGAATACTTATGCTTGATTTAACAAATCATTTCTACATAGAAGAAATGAGTATTTGAAATTTAAAATTGGTAGAATATATGCAATAAATAATATTCAATATATTTGTTTATTCAGAAAAGATTCTTTGAGTGTTGAACATGTGCATGATATTTCACTAAAGGGTTTTGGGGTTGTGTAAAGAATTCTATTTTTAAATGAGAGTTTTAAAGGTACAAATCGGTCACATAAATTCTCCACTTTCTTGTTTGAGGTGTGAAAAACACTAAAGCCTCTCTATAAATAAAATTAGCAAATAGAAAAGGGATATTAAAAGTTTATTCTCTAAAACATGTCTTTGGTATATATTCTAGAATGATTTAGAAAGAAAAATTCAACGTGTAAAAACTTTATTTGATAAAGATTTTTCCCTGGTTTTTCGGGATAACCAGTTTCCAAGTTATTTAATAGGAAAGATCTCTATGCATGGAGGAAGACGTGGTCCAGATCACCAAGAATCTGTAGGGTCCATCAGGTCAAGGCCAGGAAATTGTGATCAATGTTGGCTCTGAGGAACAGAGGTCCCAGAGATGACCTACTCAAAGTTTCTCATTACAGAAATGAAGTAATTTGGCAAATGCACAGAGGAAGGAGATGACCCAAAGTGCCTCCTATGCTAAAAGGAAAATTGAGATCCATACCAACAAACCTGCAAAGATAAATATTTAAATATATTTATTTGCTAAAGGTACAGACGTAGTTATCCCAACTCCACATGTCCTAAACTTTATCAGGCAAGTGCCAAAATAAAATGGTTTTCGACATTGTGCTTAAAGTAAAATTACAAAACATATTATCATAATTGAATTATTCACAGACGTCCCCTCTTTTAGATAATCAGCTGCTAATACTGTGATCTAAGGAGAATGTTTGACAGTTAATATCCCAAAGCCATTTTAAAGATGGTAGCAGTGATCAGTGTCACCACACTGGTCCTAAGCCAGCTCATGATTCTCTCAGTGGCAAATATTAAGATAATTAGAATTTAGTACACAAATGGGAAAATAGCAACTTCCTAAAAATAATTAAAACATTCCTCAAATGTCCAAAATCTAAAAAATGTTTTTCTCCAATAAAATCTAGTTCACTCCACTAAGCCAAAAATCATCATATTATTATCAAAGCACCTTTACAATTAGTATTTTGAAAACCACAGTAGTGAACCTAGGGGACCCAACTATATTTCTAAGCATATTAAATAATCCCCATTTAAAACCCTTGATGTGCAGTGTTTCATTATATTTTATAAAAGCATCTCCCAAAGTGCAAGTATATTCTGCTGGCCCTAAAGTTACTCCCTGATTAAGAGGGCCTGTGATTCTCCAACAGAAGACCACAGAACACAGTATTTACCCAGGCTGGATTGATTGTGGAAATGTGTGTATATGTGTGTGTTCATAGCACCTATTAACAGCACGCATTTTGGGAGACACTGTTATATGGAAAACGCTACAAAAACTTAGCACAGTTTCCATGGGGAAAACAAAAACAAGGTGGTGAATTTCTAAGATTATAAAATTTGATGCAATGGCCGAAAGATAGTGATATCATTTGTAAATTAAAAAGGCATGCCCAAACAAAATATATGAGTCATTGCCTGGGGAATATGCTTCTAACATTCTATCATTATTAACATGTATCAATAATACAAATATTTTATCTATTTCATACTTAATTTTATAAAGCTCCCAGTAAAGACAAACTTTTCATTTATATTTGAGAATTAAAGTAAAAAGAATGAATTAAAATTTATAGTATCAGTTAGATGATAACTCTAACTCAGTTGGGAAGGTACACAAGGATTGTGACGCTTTTAGAAGAATCATTTAAAAGTTGTTTTTTTTAAGGAAACAGCCAGAATTTATAGAGCTGAAAAGGAAAAAGATGACACCTTTTATTTTCCTTAATGCCAAGAACAAATTTTTGTCTTATGTAAGGATCAAAAAAATCAGTATTAGTTTTTATGAGATGTATAGATTCTAAAAGATCTAATTCAAATGGCATTAATATAAGAACAAAACAACACCTAAAAATCACTGGCATAATCTCTTTCATTGGAATTGAAAGGCGTTTAAGGTGAAAACTCCTAGGGAACAGTTAAATTAATGCAAGTCATAGTCCAAGTATGCAAAAATAATTAAAATTATTTAAAATGCTATTTTGTTAATTTTTTAATTATTATGATAATATTTTGTCTTAGATGATGGTAGGGGGAAGCACACATACATTGGCAAATGCACAAATTCTAGCATTAACTATTTAGGGAGGCATTGCTTTTGTAACGATGAGGGTATTTCATTCAATCCTTACTTTAAAATATTGATATCTATTGTGTTGTTTTCAGGAGTTGGGAGTAATTGATGGGAAAGATACTAGTATTTAAGTACAATAGAGTTTGTGTAAATTATTTCTCTTAATCGTCACAAGTCTGCTGCATTGCGTAATTGATTCCATTTTAAAATATAAAGGGATAATACTTCCAGGATTACCCTGATGTAATTATTAATTGTACTCTTTCCCTGTCAAAAATTCCTGATCTAGACAATAAATTATACAGTAACCATAAAAATCAGGAAATCAGGAAAAATCAGGATGCAGAGAGTTTAAAAAATTGACTAATACCATACTCATTCTTGGTCGACTCAGCACTGAACCCAGTTACGCATGAATATGAGCCATTCTCTTTCCACTGCTCAGCGTTGCCCCAGAGCAGACAAAATCAGCAGATGTTTTCAGGAGAGTAATTCAAACATGAAGAAGTACAGCCAGCCAAAATAGGAATGTCAAATATTCTGAAACGGTACATTAGAAATTCAGTCCTTTGAATTTTTGTGCTCTCAGGGATCTGATCTTAAAAGGCAAAATGCTCCTAAGAGAGGTAGCGCTGCACCAATTAATTCATACTTAAGTAATGAAGAATTGTCAGTAAGTGGGAAAAGGAGTAGATGAAGAAAAATACAAAATAGGAAGGGCTAGAGGAAAATAGGAAGGGAAAGAGGAAAAATAATGGAATGGAGGCTGTGGAAACAGGACAGAAGCTCACCCACCGGGACCTTTAGTCTATATCATAATTTAAGCCTTGATATCGTATTCTAAGGGAAGAGCTTCCTAATGAAGGTTAAGAATGCCGCCTAACCTGCTGATTCTGGCTGTCGTGAGTGGGTCATATGTAACACAGGAATACTTCGGGGACGAGAGACAGCAGAAGAGCACCAGCAGGAGGCGTGACTGCCACAAAGAAGGACAACGTCCTCATGGAAGCACTGTGGTTGCTTTTCCAATCCCTAGTATACCAGCTACAGTTCTGGGTTTAATTGGTCATGACAGACCTCTTTAATCGTTAAAGCTGAAAAGGGGAGAAAGAATAGAAAGCAGATGAAAAGAAAGTGTTAAACGCAACTAAGGGACAAGATAATTGACAGTAGAATAAAGGGAGAGAAATTTACTTTCCAGGAGTAGCAGGGACAGACCTTTCTGAGCAGAGTAACGTATGACTATTTGCTGAGCCTCCTAGGAGCCTGCAAGGGACAGTCCAACGTCCAACATGTGCACGGAACTGCGCATGTGTGTGAAGTGTGGACTAGAGAAGAGTCTGGTATCATGCTAATTACTAAAGATTCCTCTTGGCCAACAGGAAGCAGAAAAGGATGCCAGCCTGAAGCAATGATTGGAGCAAACTGCAGCATAAAGGCATGGGGGGAATTATGAACTTCACTGCTGTATTTTACGGAAAGGTGAAGACTGCAGTTCTCTTTAAAATATGGACATCAAGACATCTACTCCAGCAGTCTTCCCCACACCTGTTATGCACGTAACAGGTTATGATCCTCCCAGAAGTGATCATTAATTACGTGGCCTACAGATGCAATCTGCTTCCCTTGCGAAAGAAATAAAGGATACATAACACGAAAGTAACACCACCCCACGACATTCTGCCCTTTGGTTTAATAGAGAAAATGGCACATTCTTAAAATGGGAGAAATTATTCAAGAAGCAAACCTAAAATAAAATGTCTCAGAGAGCAGCAAACATTGAAGGAGATACTAAGTAAATGCGGGTGGCAGGAAGGTAAAAAGAAAGAAACTTTTTCAAGCTCCACATTTGTTAAGAAACTCTGAGATTTCACGATTGGATTTTTCCAGCTGTAGAAGCATAAATTAAACTTGACTGAAACTTTCAACCTTATTCAGCCTAAGTTCTATCTTTGGGCTAATTCAAAAAGTCAGCACTGATGTTGCTTCATCAGGTACAACCCAGTATGAAGAGAGTCGGGTTTGAGTACAAGACGTGGACCCTGCACGTTGCTCCCTAGCTATGCCATTTTAGAATCTGAAGTGTAGACGCTCCGTTAATGTATTTTTTTGTTTCTTTATTATTTTTAACCTGTAAAATAGAGGCAATAATAACTGTTGTTTTTTTTTAATCAGTATATTTTAAATAACTAGGAAGAAAAACGTACTCAAATTAGCTCAGCCAAGAGTAGGTGATTATTAGAAATAGAAAAGAATATCTCAGGGACTCAAGTGGAAGTGCATGCAGAGGTCATGGCGCACTGGGAGCAGAGACCTGAAGGAGACCTGGAATGATGCCAGCAACTCTATCCCTCTCCTCCATTTAGGTCCCCGTGGTCTGTGCCTTCACGTCTTCAACAGCACCTGCTTCACTTTTCTGTCATTGTCCTGTTTACACATGGCCAGTCGTAGTTTCCCCAACAGTCCTCTCCATTCCCAAATCTATCTCACATAACCAATACACCACAGAGACTCTAATAGCATCACTTTGGATCAGGCGTTTTCTCTAACTATCTGTGGCTAGTGGAAGGAAAAGAGGACCACGGGGTAGAATGGCCGGCCTTCTGGCAGTAGAAAAAGGACGACTTCTATAAAAGGCATTTGAAGTAAAAGATCGAAAGTTTGGCAGAAGAATTGACTGGCATCTCTAGTTTGTCATTCTTTCTAACAAGGTTGTTATGAAGATTGAGGGCTTAACTATGAAAGCATTTTATAATTTGTAATATGCTATATAAATGTAAAGTAGTGGATACTTTGTACAAAACTCTCAAAGGTTTAATATCTGTGCTAACCTTGGAAAGAGTAATACAGCTAATTGCCATTGACTCAGAATGACACAATACTGGAAACCCCTCAAGGCAGTAGGAACGTGGAGATAAATCAGAATACAGATCACAGGAATAAAGCATTGTTACAAACTAAGGACAACAAACTAAAAGTGGGCTCCAAAAGACATGATGTTAATAGACTTACACATGGATTTTTCATATAAATGCCACATTTCCCCCCAGGTTTGTCATGTACTGGTCCCTGACCGGTAGGAGATGGATTGTAGCAGACAGATTTGGTTTGCAGGGACCCAAAAACTAAACTCAATTTCATAAATGCCTGACAATCTGTCATCTGAATGTGTATTTGTGTGTATACTCTGCTTTTCTATATATTTATCTACTCTCTCTCCAAAATATATTTGAGGAATGTCATTTAAGTAAATAATAAAATTTGAACCCAATGGTTATCAACCTAATGCTCACCTCAATGTTTCTTTCTGCATTTGTGTAATTATTATAGGCTGTTACTTTCTTATATTTTTCTGTATTAGTATATGATCTTCGCACTTTCAGATACTTATGTGATACACGTACCAGACGACTCATGCAACTTGTGAATTAAGAAAATATATCTCCAGGATTCTAGACTTCCCTTGCATCTTTTTTCTTTTTTCATGTTTGGAATTCTCTACCACCTTTATCTATTTTTCGAATATATATCATTCTATACTAAAAAAACTATTCAGTCAATTCAGATTATTAGCCACATATATCTTAGCATAAATTTCACCATTTGTGGCTTCTCTCCCAAAGGCATTTGCATATGAACTTTCTAGTGGAATAAAATAATATTTTGCTTATGAAAACGACATGTGATTCTCTTTTTAATTTTTCTTGGAGATGATATAACACTTCCTCTGAGGCTAGCTCTCTTGGCTCACACTGATGAGGTTGAATAGGGTTAAGGCTAACCCTACAGGTGTGTCTTGTCTGTACAAGCAAAGCCAGAACAGCTTGAGGGTGGAAATAGAGCTGGTTACCTCATGGTTCCAGACAATTAGGGAGACGGTGTGGGAGGGTTACGCACAGCATACCACCAGCAAGCAAAGTGGTCATTGGGAGTAAAAAAGTAAGTAACTGAAGCTCACGGCATAAGAAATATTGATAAAATGGGCTGCAGTGAAGTCAAAACCTTTATTATAGGATACAAAACACCTTCTCCGCCAATATGATGATTTCATCCAAATGCATGACTATGCATCACATCAACAGTCAAAGAGAGATAAACTACAGGTCAAACAGGTAAGAAATCGTAACTTTTGCAAGATTTTTGCCTTTGAATATCTTTTGAGGAAATATGTTCTATCTATCATCTTTGTAAAGATATATATTCTATAAACTACACAGTAAATTACTACCAAAACATTCTTCAATTTCCACCATCCAGGTTTAAAAAAATGTTAACATTTTAGAAGTCTAATTTCAGATCTCACTGTACATATATGAATAGGTAAGTAGCTCTAATGATGTGAAGTGGCAAGTTGTACATCTTGTGTAAAACATAAAAAATAACTTTACTAGAATTAAATGAGAACAAAAAACTATTGTTTCTTCATAGGAGGTATTAATTCCTAGAAAAAAAAATCAAGGACAAAATAAATTTGCATATAAAGTTTCAATATCTAGTGGCTTCCTGCTCTGAAAGGTTAGAAAGAAAAAAAATCTAATTCCCAAAATGTGCTATTTTTACATTTTTGCACCTGTAGCATTTATATCCTGTCCTGCAACTACAGCTCCTAAATGGTTTAGTCGCGGAGTCACAGTGAAAAGGTTCCTTGCTGAAAATGGCTCATTTGGCTATGGTTTCTTCACAGTTTACTTTCAATGATCTCAGTGCTGGCTACATCGTGTCATTTGCATTCCTAAAGCGCTGTACACCTGACATAACCTGGTTTGCCCAAATTCACTGGGCAAGTCTTATTCTTGTTACACTTTCCTCAAAGCTTTCTAAAGTAACATTTTCTGACCTTTCTTCCACTCCTTACAGTTGCTGTAGATCTCTCGGTATCATGACACTTCTTTTAGGGAACATTACATCATCTTGGCATCTAGGAATATGTGGCATCTCTTTTCTCTTTTATAGTCTGTTCCAGATCTCCTGGTACTGGGCAGGTCTGTATCCTAATTATTATTTGGGTCTGGCCAGTTCCTTGCTTCATGTTTTTCTACCTATATTCATTTTGTTTCCAATGACTTTCATGGAAGAGGAATAAATTGAAAATTCCACTACTTTCGCATCTTTAAGTAGAATTTTTGATAATTATAGTAACTCACCAACTCTCTCATGCCCATAGCCTGATGAATATCAGGTTATAAAAAAGATGAGCTAATTAATATTACGCTAAATCAAGCTATATTTTGTTAGTTATGTCCCTTTGCCTGTGTATCTGTGTGTTCCCCTAGGTCTTTTTACTGACTGAGACCTCTTCACACTTCTGTGAGTTTCTTGTATTACTCTATATACATTTTTCCAGCTTTTTCTCATCTATTTTCTTCTCCATATTAGTATTTCTAAATCTCTCGGACACCTTTTCTTTTCTAATGCAATATTTTCTTTTTTCTCCTTTTTTTTTTTTTTGTTTTTCTTCCTCTGTTGAGTTTCCTCCTGGCTCTATCTTTTCACCTTTGTTTGTTCTGGTCCTTTCTTCTCTCCTCCTCCTGTCAGGAGCCATGAGGCTCGGCCATATTTGCCTGAGCCTTACCCTCCCCCCTCATAGTTGAAGTTAAGTTTCTGTTTCCCAGGAATGATAAGTTTCACTTTGCAGCCAATGACGTGGTTTTGCATTTGCTATCCCCTGATTGGATGCTTTTGGATGCCTCGTTTACATACTGGACCTAATTGAGAACTGCAAGCTGTAACTCCTCAAATGCTTCCTGATTGGTCAGTCCTTTTTTCACCTAATTTGC
>CAUYRT010004142.1:0-41785 GCA_963574885.1 Lepilemur ruficaudatus
TTGCACTGTCCTGGCTAAGTTGAACATTTAAACATATTTAACATATTTCTTGAAATATCACCTTAGTTCTTCTTTCTGTTGCCTAATAGCAATTGCATTCTTTAATGCAATTGCCAGAAGAGTTTCAAATGCCAGTTGTTATTTCACTCTAATAACATGATCACAAATTATTAGTTATTTTGTAGCATCCGTTATATCAAGTTTGAACTTAAATCTCAATATGTTTTCTCTTCCAGAAAACCCCAATCCAACCATATTTTAAAAATGATAATTTTCAAAAACATGAAATCTGCAAAGAGTAATCTAACATTCATGTATCCGTCTCTTCAAGTAAACCAATGAACAAAGGCTATCATATTGAAATATTTATTTTCGATGTATTTTTACAGAAATTAAAGTTGAAATTCCTGTGATCACCTACAATGTCCCATTCTTTTCCATCCCCAGACACAATTATCATGAATTTGATCTGTAGCCAATCCCTGTAAATATAATACGGCTACATATGTATAAATGTCTTTACGTCTATAAAAATCATGTGCCTGCAAATTGCACTCATGTAATCATCTGTAATTTGCTTATTTATTCAGCATCTTTTGAGATGTATAAGATTTAGATCCTTCATTTTAAGTGATGTATAGTATCCCATTTATAGTATATAAATACATTGTTAATTTTTTAACATACCCTCTTTTATTTATCCCTTCGTGTCCCATATATTACCAATAAGACTTGGAGAGCATGCTGGTGCATATCTCCTGCCTCATTTGTGCAATAATTTCCTTAGAAATGAAATTTCTTGGTTACATGATATGTACACGGCCAAATTTATTAGATAATTCAATTGTTATTTAAAGAAGTTGTGCCATTTTATACTTCTGCCAGAAATATACGGAGTGTCTGTTTCTCTACTTCCTTCTGCATTTGGTATGGTAAGACGTTTTAATATTTCCTAATTTCAAGGATGTGAAAAGGATTATGTTTTAAAATTGTATTGATTTCTGGGAAGATTGAGGGTATGTAAATATCTTGGTCATTAGGGTTTCTCCTTCTTTGAATTGTGCATGTCTTTTTATATTTTTATGTTTTGTTTGCCCTCTTTTTATATGAAGAATTTGTTTATGTATCCTGATATGCATTTTATGTAAATTCTGGGTATCTTCTCCCCCTCTGATCGTTAAGCCATTTCTAACAAAGTTTTTAATTTTGATAGTCTCATTTTTTATTTGTTTTATGTGTCTCATAAATTTTTCTCTATTTATAGGTCAAAAGACATTTATCTATATTTTACTCTACCACCTTTGTAATGTTTTGATTTTTTACATCTTTAGTATATGTTTGTTTTCCCCCTTCCATATGGAAAAGTAATTGCCCCAGCACTTTACTCACTCGTCTGTAAGACCTCTCCACTGTGTATCAAGACCTCATGTGTGAGTTACATACTGCTAACTTGTGTGTATTTTCCTACATTAGAACTATTGCTCATCACAGTGAATTCCTACATGCTGCTTCTTTTAAGACTTATCTTTGAATTTATCTCACCAAGGAAACTTTCCACACTTGAATCATGTCTATGCTCTACCATTATTGACTATTTGTGACTACCAATTTTACTCTATTATTTGCTGCTTATTAGTATATGTCTTTTAACTTTTGTCTCTATGCATTTAGAATATGCATCAAGGCCCATGCATATTAAAGAAAATAGGGCAAAAGTAAATAAGAGGGAAATTTTATGGGGAAAAAAAGAAAACTTACTAGTGTCCAATTCAAATTCAGTATACCATGAGGCAAGAGTGTATTTCCAGAGATTCCAAAGAACTACAACATCTTGGACACATGAAGTAAATCTCAAAATGCATTCACATACTATGTGAACATTTTCTCTTTTCATACTTAACCTATGTCAAAGGCTTCCACTACTTTAAAGATAACATTTAAACCTCTTAACACATCACTGAAGGCTTTTGGAGATCTAGCAGCCTCTACTACCTTCTTCTATCTTTTAGGATCCAACAATTAAGCTTTTCAAAAAAATTTGAGGACTGAATTTTTCTTAATTCCAAGTCCCCTTCACTTCCTGCTTCATCTCTGTAACAGACGCATTTCCCACAGCTTCTTCACATGGTTAAGTCCTAATTCTTCTTTATAGTGCAGGACTCATTTCTCCAGAAAACTTTGAGTGACCTTTTTGTCCATATCACATTAATTGACCCATTATATTATTTTGCCTTTTCAAAAAGTGTTTGATTGTCTTTAAAGGCAGAGACTATAAGTTTATGTTTATTAATCTCTGTATTTTCAGCATTAAGAAATTGCATTAAAAATGATAGTACCACATTCAGTATATTAATATAGCCAATGTTTCTTAATCATTGAGCAGAATTATAGACACATTGGGGGGTATAAAGATGTGTAAGATATTAGGACTATTTTTACAGTCTGATGAGGGCCACAGACATCTTTACATAAAATCAATTAGCAATTAAAGCAAGTATAATGAACAAAAATACTCTTCACAAAAAATACTTAATATTATTTTTCCATGAAAATAAGAATAGCCTATTTTATGAGTAATTTGTAATTATAGCAAAGAGGAAAAAACATCAGAAGATACAAAAGAAATTTTAAAAGATGACTTTATTACCTCTAACAATCATTGGCCTTATGATATATTTACTTACAATTTATGTTTGTTACTCTATGGACTACTTTGACAGAGTAGATTTTTAAATGTAACAAGATAAGTCAACTTGAGTGGTAATATATTTTGGGAAATCAGCTCACTATAAATTGTGACTGTAAACATTATACTGCAAATGCTTTGTAGTTTTCCCCCAATTAAAAAAAAAAACCACGATGAGATATCACTTATCTGCAGTGAGAATGGCCTTTATTAAAACGTCACAAAACAATAAATGTTGGCATGGATGCGGAGAGATAGGAACACTCCTACACTGCTGGTGAGACTACAAACTAGTGCAACCCCTGTGAAAAGCGATATGGAGGTACCTGAAAGCAATACAAGTAGATCTACCAGCAATCCCACTACTGGAAAGAACAAAAGACACTCTAAGAAAAAGACATGTGCACTCGAATATTTATGGCAGCACAATTCACAATTGCAAAGCTGTGGAAACAACCCAAGTGCCCATCAATACATGAGTGGATTAATAAAATGTGGTATATGTATACCATGGAGTACTATTCAGCTATAAGAAAATGTCATATTTTTAATGTGTTTTCAGAATTCTCTAAAATTCAAAATTGGAATGCCCCATTCCAATTAGTTCTATAGCTTTATTTTTGCAGTAAACACTAGCATTCTCTTTTCACAATCTAAGTATCTCCACTAACTAAATCAAAAGAGGGTCAATAAAATTCCATTTGATGATTAAAAAAACCATGAAACAAACCACCATCCTTCAACAATTTGAGCAAAGATACATTGCCTAAGGAACAACATAGATGGACTTGCAGAGGATGGGCTGTTTTACTTCAAGCACCATATAAAAGAGCATAAATGCGTGGGTTTTCATGTATATACATTACTTTGAAGCTTTGGGACTAAGAATCAGGGCGTTTTGTCATGTAGCATTTACACATACTAGAATATTGTGTAGTGTCAAAGGGAAGGAACCACCAACATTGAAGCAATGTTGTCAACTAGGCAATAAAATGTTCTGCTAATTACTGCATTCAGTGGTAGCAACTTTGAAATGAGAAAAGGAGCGTCACTCATTTTATTTTCTTTTTAAAACAGAATAGAAAGCAAACTGAAACATAAGCCCTGTTATACATTAACAATTTTAAAGAACATCAATTATATAAGAAAAGGACTAAGAACAAAAAGTATTTACAGATACCAGACAGATAACTGTGGGTGGTCAGTAGACCCTCACAGGGCTTTGTGCTGGTCCTCAGCAGAAGACACTTTGTAATCACTGGCAGTAAATAGACATGCAGAATTCTTTGCCAGATATTTTAGGAAATCATGCAAATAGCCCAACAATAATGCAAGCTTCTTCTCATGAAAGGACATATAGGCCAACATTGCTCAAATCTTACGAATGATCTCAGTAGGTACGGCGCTCCATAAACCCGGGACATAGGTGAATCAGGGTGAGCCAAGAGGATTTCAGCACACTGGGGCCTCTCAAACTTGTAGAGCAGCTGGGGGTCTAACATCACGTTGAAATTTTTTTTCCCCTGCCACTACTTCGTTAATTGCATATTCCTTGTTATCCACATTGCCCTGTGACTTCTTGCAATTTGCGTACTCTTCCAGAATAGCATCTACATTTTTCTTAGCAGGGATTGAAACAGCTGCTTCTGCCTGGTAACTAAATCCCAGTCCTCAACAAGCTATAGTTTTAATTCTTCTGGAATCTTCACTTTAACTTCCAATCTATTTTTTTTTTAATTTTATTTGGGGAAAACTACAAAACATTTACAGTACAATGGTTACAGTCACAATTTGTAGTGAGCTGATTTCCCAAAATATATTACAACTCAAGTTGACTTATCTTGTTACATTCAAAAATCTACTCTGTTGAAGTAGTCCAGAGAGTACATACATAGTACTGCAACTGTACCTACGTACAACCAACACTCCATTTTAAGTGATTTTCAGAGAATTTACCGAGGTGTACAGTTAATCACATAAATCAGTTTTAGAGGAATTCCTTTCCCCTATTGAGATGGCCAGTTTTTTTAAAAATGTTTTTCTTCTTGCGTAGTTTTCATTTCCTCTAAGCTGTTCTTTTTCTTTCTCTATTTGTTTTTGTCTCTTTCTTTCATTTGAGGGACTCCTCCAATGTCTTATAATCTTCAATTGTCTGCTCATATTTAAGAGTGAGGCACTAAAGTAATGATTGGAAACTGGGAGTCACTCTGAACCTATTTTTGGGTGGACTGCCTGATAGAAAACAAAAAAATAAATTAAAAAAAAAGGAAAACTGTGTATGTAGGATGTAGGGAGGCTGTTGACTGTTGGCTTTACTATAGGGTGATCCACTAGGCCAATTCTTTGAGGAAATCCTGATTCAGTATCATTAGATCCTTTTTCTTGTCTGATTAGAGTTCTCAAAGAAGACTCTTCCAAACTCCTGCTTGGGTGTATAGGCCTAGCTGAAGGTATTCTCAGAGTTGGGCGAGGAAGAAGTCTAGGGGCACTGTCATCATTGAGTTTGTAAAGTTTCATTTAATTTGCACTTTTGGTATCTAACTATCCATATATCAATCTATTCATTTTTTGTTTTTTTTTGAGACAGGGTCTCACTCAGTTGCCTAGATGTCATCATAGCTCACTGCAACCTCAAACTTCTGGGCTCAACTGATCCTTCTGCCTCAGCCTCCCAAAGTAGATGGGACTACAGATGCACGCCACCACACCTGGCTAATTTTTCTATTTTTTGTATAAACCAGGTCTCACTCTTGCTCAGGCTAGTGTCTTGAACTCCTGACCTCAAGTGATCCTCCCGCCTCGGCCTTCCAAGGTGCTGGGTTTACAGGCATGAGCCAATCTATCCATCTTTATATCTTTCTCCAATTTCTTTCTTTTTCTTTTTTCTTTTTTTTGCTTGTTTTGTTTTGGAGACAGAGTCTCACTCTGCCGCCTAGGCTGGAGTGCAGTAGTGCCAAAGTGTTAGGCCTCCCAAAGTGTTAGGATTACAGACAGGCATGAACCACCCTGCCCGGCCTCTATCACATCTTCGACCGAACTCCATTAATTTATGTTTGTCCGCCCCTTCCCCAGTATATTATAAATTCATAGAGATCAGGGAATATGTCTTGTCTTTGTATCTCTAGCACTTACCGAAGTGATTGGAACATTATGGGAGGGGGCTAAATAAATATTTGCTAAATGATTAAATCCATATGATCCTAATTTCTACACTTCAGTCACTTCTACCTAAACCTTATCTTAGTTCAAGAATCTGAAGTTTTTCCTGGAGAACATTTCCTAAATAAAAAGAAAGGGGAAAAAGAAAGAACCGGAAGTTTTCCCGCTAATGCTCCATGACAATTTTTCCTCAACATTTAGATATCGAATCTTGTGCCAATCTAAGTTGCATCTGCTTTTCGGTATTGCGCTGAAATTATTCTTTAACCTTGCATTAACCAGAATCTCCTCGAGACAAGAACCTTTGACTCTCAAATCTACAACAGAGAGTTAGGGATGCTTAAAAAAGAATCAACACATGCGCGGGGAGAGTAAAGCTCAGCGCGTGCGCACTGGCACTTTTTGCCTTTCGACTCCTCCTCTTTTTTTCCTTTGGAGCTTGCGCACCAAGAAAGACAAAGGTGGGGATAGTGACCAAGCAGTCGTTCAGGCGCATGCCCATCCCTACCTCGTCCGAGCCTGGCGGTGCTCGCAGCGGCGGCGTGGGTGTGGTCTGACCAGGAGCGGCAAAAATCCAATCCGGCCGAGAGAGCACGGCCCCTCCCTCCCCACAATTGGTCAGCTCTCAGTGTTGTGGGGCGGGGAACGGAAGAAGCGGGGCGGTGGAGTGGTGGGGTGGCGAAGAAAGAGCGCTAATCTTGTTGTGCGCGTGCGCAAGTGAGCGACCAGGAGGGGGCGTGAGAGAGCGAAAGGGAATGTGGAAGCCCTGATGCGCTGGCTAGCGCGAGCTGGGTCGCCAGCCTTGACGCCTGCGCCGTGGCCCTCGGGGCCCCGCGCGCGGCGGGCGGGTGCCTGGCGCGCCTGCGCAGTAGGCGGCGGCGGCGGCAGGGGGAGGTGGAGGCTGTGGAGCGGCAGCGGCAGCAGCGGGTCCCGGGACTGAGGCAGCAGCGGGGGCGGCGGCGGGCGGAAGCTGAGGTGACGAAGGTAGCGGCGGCGGCGGCCGTTTCCCTCACGGTGGCGGAGACCAAGGCGGCGGCGGCGGACGGGGAGCGGCCCGGCCCCGGCCCCCTGCTCGTTGGCTGTGGCAGGGCCGCCGTGGGGCCGGCCCGGCTCCCGCCCCCTGCGGCTCCCCCTCCGGCTCCTCCTCCGGGGAGACGCCGGGGGCCTGGCCCGGCCCGCACTCAGACTGCTGCTTCAGCCGCCGCCGGGGCAGTCGGAGGCGGTGGTGGCGCCATGGGCGGCCTGGCCTCTGCGGGGGATGTGGAGCCGGGACTGCCCGTCGAGGTGCGCGGCTCCAACGGGGCCTTCTACAAGGTGAGGCGGCGCGCCGGCCGGGGACACCCGTCTTTGGCCTCCTCCCCCCGCTGGGGTAGGGAAGAGTGGGGCGGGATCGAGGTTCTGGAGCTAAGTCCTGACCCTTAGAACCTTAGACTCACGCTACCATCCGCAGCCCTCCAGGGGAGACCGCTGGGAGTTAACCCTCTTCCTCGTATCTTTGATCCCTCTATTACACCTGCTTTTACCCCTATTTTAGAGAGAATGAACTTCAGGGTATTATTGTACCTGGATCGGCGGCCCCTGCCCCCCAGGAGAGACCCCTTTACCCAGCTTCTAATTGACTTTTCCTGTTTCCTAGTGGAAGACATACCTTAGACCTTAACCGTATCTTCCCCACAGTCCAAGCACATGGAGAATTCTTTCTTCTTCCATATGACCCCCTTGGGAAGGCCGACTGTCCCATATTAGATCCTTTCATCTTCCTCAGAGAGGCCTCTGCCTACTGCTCTGGAACACTCACCCCACTTTCACGTAACATTCCTTGTTCCCAACCCAAGGAGAAACGGTCGAAATCCATTTATGACATTTGGCATCTTTGAGCTCAGGAAATCGGGGTTGTGTGAGTCAAGTTGCCTCCCAGCCAGCCATAGGGTGGCATCTTTTCAGGAGCCTCTCACCCCACCACCTCTTTATTCCAAGGCCTACTGGTCTACCATTCTTCTACCTAGGAATGGATTCGAATTTGTTATCTTACTTTGACCTCAGATACATTTAGATCATCTTGAGGAGTGTAAGCTTCATATTCAAGAGTTCTGAAAGGGAACCTCATGAGAATTCCTTCTGTTTCTCTTCCTCAGAACTTCTACTTCTAGAAGACTTTTGGCTAACTCTCCCAATTTGGGGATCTGGCAGCCTTTTTTGGAAGGAGAAGAGGATTATCTTTCAAAGACCCTTGCTTATTTCAGCTCCCCCTTTGCCTAAGATTTGGTTCCTTAGAACTCCTTTTACTATCACCTACTTTTTCTATTCTGAACCCATTTTCTAGGACATCTTTTCCCATTTAGATTAAGCCAGAGAGAGACCTTTCTTGTCTCCTAAGAGTTTTTCTTTGTGTGACTGTTGCTGTTCCAAACCTCTTTTGGACTTTATGCCTGGAATTGTGCCAGAGACTCTCTTGATTTCTGTCTCATTCTGTGATTTCTCCCTGAGGAGACAGAGAAGAGAGATCTTCTCATAATATCACTTGTGAGAAGAGCCCCATTTCTTTCAGTTCTCCTCAGGCCTTTTACCCCATAATAGACCTCTCTACCTTCTCATGCCCTTGGAAATGACTTTCTCTGACTTCTTCCCGGTGAAGTCATTTTACTATAACTGCAAAGGGTCTTGTGTTTGCCCTTGGATGGTTTCTGCCCCTGCTTCAATTGAAAAGTTCACTGAAGTCATTTTTTGTTCACTCTGAATGCTTATCCATTTTTGCCTTACTTCCCTCACCAGGTTTCTTTATGTCTAGTGCCTGTGGGTACTCAAATCTATCTATCTTAACTTGTCCTCTCAATTCAAGTCTTTACCTTTGTATCTTACTATTTCTGTATTCCTGTGCAATACTCAGGAACCACCTTATTCCATGGTCTAGCTAAAGGAAACTTCCAGCTGATCTCTTTTGTCATTTTCTGCATACTTTCCTAACTCTTGGGACTTTTTCTTCTAGCCTGCCTCCATAGCATTTCTGTTTTCTTTGGCAAACAGTCTCTAATTCCTTTCTGGTTCTGATAGAGCACATTTGTCTTTTATATCGTTTCTTTCAAACTTGCATTACCTTTGTTGAAATGCCCTTCCTTGTAAGATGTTAGCCTTATTTTCGCTAGTATCTTGTTCTTCATCTGGATCCTTCCCAGCCCTAAATTCTGGGTTCCAAGAAAAGTGATTCTTAAATAGAGTCCTAGATCAAGATAACGATGTTTGCTTTTGTTGTAGGAAGCATGGGAGCCATGCACAGTTGGGAAAGATTGGTATCCAGTTCAAATACACTGTATGAGATGACTGGGAAGGGATATATTTCCTGTTCTACATATAAGTGTCCAGCAGAAAGTCTCTCTGAATCTTTTCCTTTTCCTTTTTTTTTTTTTTTTTTTTTATACAGAGTTTCACTCTCTTGCCTGGGCTAGAGTGCTGTGGCGTCAGGCTAGCTCACAGCAACCTCAAACTCCTAGGCTCAAGCAATCCTCCCACCTCAGCCTCCCAGAGCACTAGGATTACAGGTGTGTGCCACCACGCCTGGCCGTCTGAATCTTTTCCTTTTCTCCTGTGGGGTATGGCAATGATAGAATTGAGTGAATGGGGAACAGGGTACTGTGATTCAGAGAGCAGAGTTTGGAGTAAGCTGAAAGCCAGGTAATGTGGATTTTATGTTCTGGCCACTTTAGCATTTTCTGCCCCATGCCTGAATTAAAAACAACAAATTCCTAAATTCAGACTAATCTTTCTTCAATTTTCAGTGCCATATAGATGTTTATCCATTCTGATCTTGCTACTGATTTAATATTCATGACTCAGCAAACTTTGGTGTGGGTCAAGGAATGTTTACACTGTTTCTAGAACTATAAATTTGGGAAAGTCGCTTTCTCCTCTCTGAGAATTGGGTCCTGTTGCTGCTTTTCTCACAGAATAGAACTGCAAATGTCAGATCTGGGTTCTAAGTTATTCCGGGCTCCAACTCCTGACCTCGAGCAATCCTCCCGCCTTGGCCTCCCAGAGTGCTAGGATTACAGGCAGGAGCCACTGTGCCCGGCCTAAGATCTAAGTTATTCTTTTTTTTTTTTTTTTTTTTGAGATCTAAGTTATTCTGTACCTAGCCCTCCAACCCTTCCTTTTTTGTCAGAACTTAGTGTGTTTTATTCTGTAAGTTGTACTCTGCCAAATGAAATATTTATTTACCTTCGAGGGCACAGCCATTCTACTCTCCAGACCTTGCCTGGATTTCCTTATTCCCATTCCTTTCTTAATGAAGGTGGCATCCTCATCTTCAAGACATGGTTCTTTTGTTTTTTTTATTTTTAATTTTATTACCCCCTTGCAAGTCTTGCTTATCAAGACATGATTTTTACCCAGACTCTTCCTGCTTTTCTCCTAGAACTCTATCCTTTCTTTTGAGAGCCCAGGACTAGAAGATGGAATGAAGGTGGGGACTGATTTCATATCTTCTAATTTGAGGAAATGGAAGTACCTAGAAGCCTAGGGCTCTCTCTTCTGTCGGCCTGATGCTAGGCTCCAGAGCCAAAGCCAGGATGTGCTATGGCCACTGAATCAAGTCATCTTCTGGATCTAGGTGGCTTTCTTTCTTTCTTTTTCTTTCTTATTCAAAAATTTAAGTGGCTAGAGGAATCTAAGTGGCTTTCTAACAGATTCCACTCACTCGCTCTTGCCCTCACCTGTTTATTTTCCCCATAAGCATAGACTGAGCAGAACTTGGAGCTTACTTTCCATCACTGGTATCCTTAGAGGAAAAAACTAGTATCTGGGGTGAATGGGCAGAATTAAGGAGCAGAGACAGAATTGGAATATGAAGTTGGGAAAAGAGCTTGTTTTGGGGAATAATTGAAGGAAAAATACCCTGAAGGTATAAGGGCAAGTGACATTTGGTTGAACTGTTCAGTTCTTTACATTTCTGCCTTGGAAATCATGGTCGCTGGAAAAACCAGGGTAATATTGCTACTCACCCTGTGGGCCAACTCCAGTATAGTGGAGGAGAATTGGATTAGAGCCATAGGTGTAGCCTTTGTGAATAAGTACATTTAGGAGTGGGAATCTCTTTACAAAGGGTGCAGGCAAGTGATTCTCATCCCCAGCTCTCTATTTTCCATTTCCTCTGCCACATCCCTAAAATATTTTGAGAATAGATAATTCTATCTTGATAAACTTCTTCTAAGGCTTGAACATAGATACTTTGGATAAAGAATTGGGTAAAGTCAGATGAAGAGGCTGGTTGAAATGTTTCTAGAAATCCAGATAAACCCTTATAAAGAAGAAAAGAAAAGGGAAGGGATAAAATGGTTGTGGGAGGAAGATGGAGGCTACTTGAGCAGGAGCTAAAGGAAGAACCCAAAAGAGAAGAGGAATTCAAACAACTAATGGGGAGTAAAAGTGCCTCAGAAAACTTGAGTGGAAAATAATAGGAGTAGGTACTGAATCTAAGTGAAGAGTGGAAAAAACATTTTGGGGGAAGAGAATGTCAGAGAAAGATAAAGCATGGGTAAGAAAGAGGCCAAGGAGGTACCAGGAGTACTGATGCCTTGGGCAGTAGTAAGGCTCTAAGAAAGAACTGGGGCTCCATAACAAGACACTATCCCTAAAGGAGAGAAAGGTGGCTTTCAAAAATGAAATTGAGGTTTAGATTTTCCCACCAAAAGGAAACAGCAGTATAATAAGTGTTTTTGATTGACCAATTCTTTGAAGTGGGAGCTGTGCGTTCTCCAGGGCATTTCTAGTGTTTTCTCTCCTAAGCTCAGCCTTTGTCCGTAGCTGCAAAGCTTAGGAATAGTTCTTATGTGTTAGCCTTTTGAAACTTCTACTTTTTTTTCTTATTGTACAGTTTGTTAAGTTTGGACATGTCTATATAACTGTGAAACCATCACCACAATCAAGTAATGAACATTTCTGTCACTCCCAAAAGTCTTATACTAATCACTGGTTTGCTGTCATTATACATTTATTCATTAATTTGTGCTTCCCGATATATTTTTTTTTTTGAGACAGAGTCTTGCTCTGTTGCCCAAGCTAGAGTGCCATGGCATCAGCCTAGCTCACAGCAACCTCAAACTCCTTGGCTCAACCTCAAACTACTGGGCTCAAGCAGTCCTTCTGCCTCGGCCTCCCAAGTAGCTGGGACTACAGGCATATGCCACCATGCCCAGCTAATTTTTTTCTATATATTTTTAGTAGTCCAGCTAATGTCTTTCAATTTTAGTAGAGATGGGGTCTGGCTCTTGCTCCGGCTGGTCTCAAACTCCTGACCTCGAGTGATCCTCCCGCCTCGGCCTCCTAGAGTGCTAGGATTACAGGCGTGAGCCACCATACCCGACCTGCTTCCTGATTTTTGACAAGAGTGAAAAGGCAGTTCAGAGAAAGGATAGTCTTACAACTGGTACTAAAACAACTAGATGTCCATAGGGTAAAAAATGAATTTGGATCAATATGCCATATATAAAATTTAACTCAAAATGGATCATAGACCTAAATGTAAACCAAAAAAGTATAAAACTTAATAGAAGAAGACATAGGAGGAAACATTTGTGGCCTTGGGTTAGGCAAAGATTTCTTAGATATGAAACCAAAAGCACAGTCTATAAAAGAACAAATTCATAAGTTGGACTGTATCAAAATTAGAAATCTCTAATTGTGAGTGTGTGAAAAATAGGGAGAGAAGGTAGAAAATTTGGGACCATAGGGTTAAACACATAGCTTTGGCCTCCTTAGTGAGGACATAGAAAATAGTGTTTGGATTGGCTATTCAATCATCCCCATTCATCTCTTATCATAATCTCAAGATTGGAATCTTCTAGAAGTTTTATTATCCTTTTCAAATTCTCAGCAGTGTCATTCTTCTAGCATTCAATAATACCATACCTTTTAAGTCCTGATTTTTCCTTCTCTAAATTGTATTCATCATTTTGAACCTCTTCAATATTCTGATTATTCTCTTAGGACCCAGGCATCGGGACACTCAATGTGCTCCTGTCTCTTGCTGTATTGGGGAGCTAGACCCTTCTCTCTCTTGACAGATCCTGATGTCCTCTAGGTGTTCCAGGACAGCCTCACACTGTCTCATGGGATATTCTTAGTCTTGCTGAATGTCATTGGTATTTTAATTGAACTCTGGCAGGCTGCTCAGCACAACAGGAGGCAGACAGATAGGGAGGCCCCTGTGAGAATCTGGGTAGACCACCAATTTCCAGCCTATTCTGATATAGGTAGTACTTCCCCTTCTGCTTAATTTCTGTCCCATCTTATTTCTGGATTTTGCCACATATATATCTTTCCATGCCAGTATCATTTCCTTTCTCTCTACCTCATGTTTTTCTTTCTCCACTACAGCCTTTCTGGCCCTGTCTTCAGACTACTTGTGTTTCCATCTAAAACTCTAAGGCTTTCCAAGAAAAGATTAAAAAAAAAAAATTACTGCTCTGTGTTTTGCCTCTTTAGAAGGGGGAAAGAAGATTAAATTTTAAAAAAGAGTTTCCACTGTCTCTGCTCCCATGATGGCTAAGCTGGTGGTAAAACATCATTCTACATGTATATGTATGTGTGTGTGTGTATATATATATATATATATATATATTTTTTTTTTTCCCCCTAAAATCTGTTCTAGGGCTTTGTGAAGGATGTCCATGAAGACTCTGTCACCATCTTCTTTGAAAACAAGTAAGACCTTGGGAATAGAGAATCCAGCATACTAGGTCCTAGAAGGAGAGTGGAGAAGAGGGGGCAGCTGAGTCCTATGAGGCATGTAATAGATGGGGGAGAGCCAAGGGTTTGGGTGGGCAACTTATATGGATCCCAGCAGAGGAAAGGGCTAAAGAATTTGGTGAGGGGGTGGGGGCATTTGATCCGCCACTTAGATTCTATCAAGAAATGGAAGACACCAATATGGAGCAGAGCCTGGGGTTTAGCCTCTAATTACCAGGCAAAGTGGATATCACCCAGCTGAGGCAGTAACCCCTTCCTAAAGAAATGGACAGTCACATCAGTCTGAATAGCTTTTATATTGTTACATCATTGTTTCTCTTGCAGCTGGCAAAGTGAGAGACAGATTCCTTTTGGGGATGTCCGGCTTCCACCTCCAGCTGATTATAATAAGGAAATCACAGAAGGGGATGAGGTAGAGGTAAGGGCCATGGAGTCCACCCTTTGTTTTTTTTTTTTTTTTTTTTTTTTTTTGAGACAGAGTCTCACTGTGTTGCCCAGGCTGGAGTGCCGTGGCATCAGCCTAGCTCACAGCAACCTCAAACTCCTGGGCTCAAGTGATCCTTCTGCCTCAGCCTCCCGAGTAGCCGGGACTACAGGCATGCGCCACCATGCCCGACTACTTTTTTCTATATATTTTTAGTTGACCAATTAATTTCTTTCTATTTTATAGTAGAGACGAAGTCTCGCTCTTGCTCAGGCTGGTTTTGAACTCCTGACCCTGAGCGATCCTCCCGCCTTGGTCCCAGAGTGCTAGGTTTATAGGCGTGAGCCACTGCACCCAGCTGGACGTTTTCCTTATTTTTGATCACCTTGACAATTTTGAGTGGTTGGGCAGGTATTTTGTAGAATCCTCTCTATTGGAATTTCTTCAATTTTTTTTTCATGTTTAGACTTGGGCTATTTATGGGTTTGGAGGAGATAAAGCACCATTATCATCATTGTATTGTATCAAGGGTGGATACTATCAACATGACTTATCACTTTGATATTGACCTTCATCACCCGACTGATACAATGTTTGTCAGGTTTCTTTACTGTAAAGTTAGTCCAGGGTTTTTGCTTCCTTGAGGGTGAAGTATCTGCATAAATCCTTTGGAATTCTGCAGGGGAGATTTAGGAATTTGTTTTTAAATTTAATTTTTCTTTTAACCATCATAGCAGATGTACATGATTTTAAACAATTTTAAAATATAGCTACAAGACTTATTAAGAAAACCCAGCAGTCCTTTGCCCCATCCCCAGTTAGTCTCCATCTGTACTCATCGCTCAGTGCCCCGCCATGCTGATCTAAGGATGTTCCTAGAATGCACCACACCCCGCCCAGACATTGGACAATTTGGTTTGGGGGTTTGCTCACTCTAGAATGGCTGCCCTGATACTCTTTCTCTTGCCAGGATCAGGCACCCTGCTTCTCTCTTTCTTGGCAGACAGGAACAGGTGTCTCTTGCATACCACCTCCTGGTACAGGGCCTGGCACTGTTGTTGTTAAAATATGCTGAAAGAAAGGAGGCCCATGCAGAACAGCTCTCCACTCCCTTTTCTCTTCTTTCTCCTGTTTGGTTCCCTTCCAGATGGATCCAAACCTACCTGAATAGCCCCAATTGTCAAAAAGTATCCCCTCCCTGTTACAGTGACCCCTTGTTTCACTGAGGGAATGCCAAATCTCATCATCCTTTGCCACTATTTGGTCTTAAAATGACAAGTTTCACTCTCAGCTTAGTCTTGTAAACTTCTTTGGGGAGTATGAGAGTCTTGGTGGGGTCAATGCTTCATGCCAGCACCACTTCTGCCAAGAGCCCCCCAAGGCTGGACTTTGCTCTCCCCTCCACCACCCTCCATGCTGCTTTTCCAGTGGCCTCGCTGGCCACACCCTCAAGGCACCCTCTTCTTTTCAGATATGGAATCCAATTCAGCCAATGCTGTTGGACAAATCCCCTAGCTCCTCTGAGCTCCCCTCTTCTTCTTTCGACTGTAAACTGAGAGGGTGGAACTAGACCATCTCTAACATTCTGTTATTCTCCAAAAGCCAAACCCTTGTCACACTCCATTCAGAGACATTTAGGGACAACGCATAGGGAATAATGGTTTTCAGGGCATTGCCTCAGAGCTGGGTGTCATGCTTCTTTCCTGTCCCTTAGTCTTGGAGACATTTCAAAAGATGCCTCAGCCAGGGAGCCTACTCTGACTAATGCGAAACCCAGGGAATTCTAACTGCCACCCCTCGTCTTGCCTCCAGCCCTAACAACCTTTTGATCATAAGACCTGACACCCTGTAAGTACTTGGGAAGCACCTGCTGAATGAACGCATGACTTGACATGTTTATGTGTGTTATGTGCACACACTACATCACACTGCGGATATATGAGTTAAACTGGCCTATTTATTCACTCACATAGCCTCTTGCAAAAGCCATTTTCAAACTTTTAAAGATGATGAGATTTTATATTAAAAACAACAGCAACAACACAACAACAAAATCCAAAATGTTTTGTTTTTGTTTTAATCCTTCCGAACGAGGTAGAGCAAAATGTTTTAAAAGACCAACACAACCAAGTGTTATGAGATTGTAGAGCATCTGGAACTCTCCTACATTGCTGGTGGGAATATAAAATGTGCATTCTGAAGTGATAGGCCTTGTAATAAAAAGAAATAAATGAATAAATAAAAATAAAATGGTGCAACTACTAACAGCCACTTAACATACATATGTACCTTTGACTCAGCAATTCCACACCTGGGTATTTACCCAAGAGAAATGAAAACATGTCTACACTAACATTTGTCCAAGAATGCTTATAGCAGCTTTATTCATAATAGCCCCAACTGGAAGGAACTCAAATGTTTATAAAGAGAATAAATGAACTGGGGCACATCCATACAGTGGAATACTACTCAGCAATGAAAAGAAGAGAGAACAAACCACCCTTACACATGACAGCATGAAAGAATCTCAAAAACATACTGAGCAAAAGTAGCCAGACACAAGAGAGTACATAGAATATGATTCTATTTATGTGAAATTCTAAAATAGGCAAAAATCAAACTGTAATGATAGAAAGCTGACTTGTGGTTGCCTGGGAGCTGGTATAGGGGCTGGGGAATTGACTGGAAAGGAGCAAGAAGAAACCTTTTAGGGGAGATGGAAATGTTTTATATCTTGATTGTGGTGGTGGTGATTTCACAGATGGATACACTTGTCAAAACTCACTGAGCTGTACACTTAAAATGGGTGCATCTTATATATGTAAATGATGCCTCAATAAATTGATTACAACACAAAATTTAAAAAAAAATCTCTGATGAAATGCCAGACTGCTAATCAGTTTATATAAGGCAAAAGATAATAAAAGAAAACCTAACCTGCTTTGTGGCCCATAATTCTAATGGGGAGGACTGGAAAGAGGGTGGTGTTGAAATGACAGACCTGGGCTGATCCCGACTCTCACTTAGCTGTGGGGCCTTGGGAAAGTCACTGAACCTTTATGAGACTCAGTTTCCCTGTCTGTAAAATAAAGATAATAACAATACCAGTATGAAAGAATGATGACTTGAATAAAAGGCAATTTCGTTTTGTGTGTCTTATCTGGGTCACAGAAGATGGAATTTTGAACCTTCCTTACCTGACAAATTTGGTTTTTTTTTTGAGACAGAGTCTCATTTTTGCCCGGGCTAGAGTGCCATGGCATTGGCCTAGCTCACAGCAACCTCAAACCCCTGGGCTCAAGCGATCCTCCTGCCTCATCCCGAGTAGCTGGGACTACAGGCATGCGCCACCATGCCCGGCTAATTTTTTCCATATATTTTTAGCTATCCAAGTAATTTCTTTCTATTTTTAGTAGAGACGGGGTCTCGCTCTTGCTCAGGCTGATCTCGAACTCCTGAGCTCAAATGATCCTCCCGCCTCAGCCTCCCAGAGTGCTAGGATTACAGGTGTGAGCCACCGTGCCTGGCCTACCTGACAAATTTATATTGTTCATTCTCAGGCAGAGCCTTAACTTCATCTGAGAAAACTTGTCCTGACCCAAGGGGAAGATCCTTATAATAATACTGCACTCCTATAGAACACTCTGTATGTATAGGCCCTATTTTAAGCTTTCTGCCTAAATCATTTGATCTCCACGACACTCTATGAGTTAGGTACTGTTTTAATTCCACTTTACAGAAAAGGAAACTGAGGCCTGGAGAAGACAACTGCTAGTAAATCACACAACCTGGATATGGATCCAGACCCTTTGGCCCAGAGCCCATGTTCTTCACTGTTTCCAGTCTCAACTGTTACGGTCTTTCTGTAGACTAGGCTGGAACTGCTAACCAGAGCAAAAAGGGGTCTAGTTAGGGTGACCGACCATCCTGCGTTTAGCACTGAAAGTTCTGTATCCTGGAATAGCCCTTAGTCCCGGTCACCCTAGGCCTCGCTGTTCTCCACAGAAATATTCTTCTTTGCTTGGTTCACACTCATCCCAAACCCAGCCAGACTGAGGAAGTTCACCAAGTACACACCAGTATGGCTACACTAGTTGGTATGTTGAAGCATTTCTGTACTGGTTGGTATATCCGCTTTCCTGTCACTCCTCCCCAGATCCAGCCACTAAAGGGTTAATGTCAGGCACAGCAAAGGTCTTCTAGAACGCTACTCTATCACAACTGACATCTTTGCTGAGGGCATACGAATTGTTAAATAATTTAAATATTATCCCTGATCACAATTATGTAAAATACAAATTTATATAAGCCATGCCAAGAAAAGAACTTGGAGTGATAGGATTAATTAAATGCTTTTCTATTGGTTTGTCTTTTTGTAAAGTTGCTGATGTTCACCATGATCATGAACCATCATTATCATGAAAGGAGAACACATGCTCTGACGTTAACCCTAAGACTTGACTGCATCTCGGTGGTGGGCAGGCGTCAGCTTCATTCCAGAAGAGGATTTGAGCTGGTGGAATCATTCTTTGGGGAGGATTTGGCTTGGCCCTTTGGACAAGTGCCTGTGGCATCAGAGAAGATGGGGCTGCCCACAGTCTTCCTATCATTTGGCAAGGCATGCCTCACAATTCATTTATTCATTCATTCATTCCACAGGTAGTTAATAATAGACTCCTATTAAATGGGCTACCACTGGGGTGGTAAGAGCTGAAAATTGTACGTATAAGACATTCCTGTCCTCTACTTGCTTACAGTCTAGTTGAAGTTTGAGATACGCACACAACAAACATGGAGTGTCCTCAAAATTAGGGAAACAGGCAATGAGTTCAGAGAAGCAGGAGATGATGGGGGTAGGGCAAGGTGGGAGGAAGAGATGAGCCCTGTTTTGTTGATTGCTGTACACCCAGCACTTTCCACAGTGCCTGGCCCAGTGGGTTCACAAAGAATCTCACGGATTGAATAAGTGAGAGGAAACTATTCATAATCCTTCCATTCAGAGGTAACCTTTACTGTTGTGTGGGTGCATTTCCTCTCTTTTCTTTTTTCCAAATATACAATAAATAATTTTTTTAAATTTCAGAAACATTTTTCTTTGCAAAGGTAACATGTTTATTGTAGAAAAAGGAGAAAATGCTGGTAAGCAACATAATGTTAACAGCTAATACGTGCTTAGTGTTCATTACAGGTCAGGCAAAACAAGCTTCCCACCTAGTGGGAATGACTCTCCACATTTTGGTATGCATCCTTCAGATAGGTCCCACTAACTGTACACTTTCTTTAAATTCTTGGGCTTGAACTGTTTATATAATTCTGTATCATTTAAAATTATCATTTGACGCCCCCCATGTAATTGATTCTCTTAAGAATCATTTCCAGTGGCTGCTCATTCGCCCATCCTGGGGGTGTGTGTACAGGGATTCACTGTAGGTTTTTGAGTGGGAGAGTGACAAAAAATTTTGTTGATTTAGGAAGCTTGGGTGCACTAGAAATGAACAAAACATAGACAGGGAGGCAGGTCGGAGGTGCTTATTGTAACGAAGGACACCAAAATGAAGAGAGGGAATCAGGACCACGGAGGAAGGAAAGGAAGGAGTCCAAGTGCATCGTGAGGTCTGCAGGGGTTTCAGGGTCCAGCTGCCTCCAACTCATTAAATTGGGATAATTATACTATGGATTGTCAGAAATAAGGAAGTTAGGAGGGGGGCTCAATTAATTAAAGGAGAGGGGAGTCCTTTCAGATGAATGGGTGGTAACTCTTGCAGGTGTTTCAGAAATACTAGCCAGGGATTGAGTGCAGGGTCTGAGCAGAAAGAGAGTAGGAGGGGCAGTAGCAGTAGGATCAGCTGTAAGGAGAGGTGGAGAGACAGGAAGGGGGAAGTGGAGGCTAAGGCTGGGTGTGGGGGAGGGGAAGGGCAGGGCAGAAGCCCAGGAGTCAACCTGAGCCTAAGGGCTGCCTGGAGAGTGTGGTGACCAGGGATGTGGGACCTTGAGGGTAGGCCAGCAGCACCATGGGTCCAACTCAGCGCAGACTGCTAAATTCACTACAAACTCCTTCCTAGGACACAAGCACACTGAACAGAGAAAGACCTCTGGTGACCCAATTAACTAGAAAGCTTGAAAAGTGTGCAGTCTAATTATTACATTATTATTATATTATTATCAGTATGTTGGTAAACAAGTATTAAATATAAAATTCTTTTTCTTGCATCTTCTCTTTATTTCCAAACTTTCTGACCTGCCCGTCTTCTAAGCAGCAAACCTGATTTTGGGGTCTTAGAGTAGAGTATGCAGAGGAAATAGAAAAAAACTGTGCAAAGTGCACTTCACTCACAAAGAACCTCTATCTGCGTGGAGTTTTTGAATAAACTCTTCCTCATCACTGGTGTTCTTTTGTTAATACCTTATTTAGCAGTAGAAAAATCATGATGGTGGGGTAGAGGGTTGGTTTCTTTTGGTTTATTTTTGGTGAATTGAGGTTTTACTGCAGGCATCCCAATGTTTTCAGTAAATTTAAATAAGATACAGGATTATCAAAAATGTCTAATAAGAACTTGACCACATCTGAGGGTGGACCTGTGGCTGGCTTGTTCATTCTGGGACTGACCGCCCAGACTAGTTTCTTGATCTTGGGGCAGGTCCCCTAATTCTGGGACCTACCCTCTGGGCCTCAGTATACTCACTGATACAATGGAAATAAACACACACACACTGCCACACCTCGTCAGACACATTCCTCCCCACCTCCCCCCAGCAGCAATCTCACCTAGGTTCTTATGAAACAGGGCAAACTACAGCAATTTTTATAAGGCTAGAGCCCCATATGACTGTGTTGGACATTTTGGAAGCAAGATGTTGCTACTTTTTTACTACCGTGATTCAATGTCATGTTTAGTTCTTTTTTTTTTTTTTTTTTGAGACAGAGTCTCACTCTGTTGCCTGGGCTAGAGTGCCGTGGCGTCAGCCTAGCTCACAGCAACCTCAAACTCCTGGGCTGAAGCGATCCTTCTGCCTCAGCCTCCCGAGTAGTTGGGACTACAGGCATGCGCCACCATGCCCGGCTAATTTTTTCTATATATATTTAATTTTCCAATTAATTTCTTTCTATTATTAGTAGAGACGGGGTCTTGCTCTTGCTCAGGTTGGTCTCGAACTCCTGACCTTGAGCAATCCGCCCGCCTAGGCCTCCCAGAGTGCTAGGATTACAGGCGTGAGCCACCGCGCCCGGCCTTGTATTGTTTTTGTAAACTGTTTATTTTAGATCAGTTTAAATTTATGGAAAAAATTGAGAAGAGTGTTTTCATATCAGGTATATGAAACACCCAGGTTCCTCTGTTACAAACATCTTACATTAGTGTGACACATTTGTCAAAATTAATGAACCAGTATTGCTACCTTATTATTAATTAAAGTTCCTATTCTATTCAGATTTCCTTAGTTTTTAACCTAATGCTTTTTCTGGTCCAGAGTCCCATTCAGCATACATTACATTCTCATCATATCATAGGAAGGTGCATAATATCAACTTATCACTGTTGATCTTAATCTTGATCACCTGACTGAAGGAGTAGTGTTTGTCAGGATTCTCTATTGTAAAGTTACTTTTTCCCCACCATTTTCATACTGTACTCTTTGGAAGGACATCACTATGAACCAAACTGCCCACACTGAAGGCATAGGACAGGGTGTCTGCATATATTATTTGGAATTCTTCTATTGGGAGATTGGTCTGTTATCCCCCATTTGCTCATGTATTCAATCATTTATTTATGTGGTATAAGTACAGACTTATGGACATTTATTCTTTGGATTCTAATCCAATACTACTTTATTTTGTGGCTCATTGGAAACTGTTGGCTCCTGTGTCCATTTGAAGTACCTCCTACCTTCCCGTTTTTTATTTGTTCATTCACTTAGAACTTCTTTAATTTCTACACCACAAAATATTCCAGGCTTATCTTGGATATTTCTTGTCTTGTCCTGGAATCTACCATTTCTCCGTGGAGAATGTCAGGCCAAGTTGTAATCCTAGCAAATGTGTGTCTAGCTGGAAGTTGGGGCAGAAGATCTGGCAGGTGGGCAGGAATAAGGCCCAACCTACTCTTAGGAGGAGACTTTCCCAGCAGTTGCAGCCAGAATTGCAAGTCATTAGCTGAGAAATAGGTGACTCAACAGCTCCCCAGGTTGTCTCCTCCCTCCCCCTCTTGCTGACAAGACTGTCCCTAAACCAGCTCAGACAGAGGGACCTAGGTCAGAAAGTGTCCCCACCCATGAAGCCAGAAAAGAATGGCCTGTCTCAGGCCAAGTCAGGGTTTTGGCTCATGCCCATCAGACATCCCCCCCACTTGTGTATTTATACTTTTCCAACCTGCAGAAACGATTAAATAGGATTACCCTCAAATTCACAGATACAATAAAACTATTATTATTTTTTTTCCAGACAAGGTCTCACTCTGTCACCCTAGCTAGAGTGCAGTGGTATCATCATAACTCACTGCAACCTCAAACTCCTGGGCTCAAGCAATCCTCCTGCCTCAGCCTTCCAAGTAGTTGGGAGTACAGGCATGTACTACCATACCCCACTAATTTTTCTATTTTTTGTAGAGACGGGGGTCTCAGTCTTGCTCAGGCTGGTCTTGAACTCCTGATGTCAAGCAGTCCTCCTGTCTTGGCCTTCCAAAGTGCTAGGATTACAGGCGTTGTGAGCCACTGCACCCAATCTAAAACTATTACTAAAAGCCAGGTAAAAGGATGAGAGCATTGTAAAAAAAAAAAAAAGAGCCTCTGTGTGTGTGTGTGTGTGTGTGTGTGTGTGTGTGTCTGTTTAGTAATTTTGTCCCAGACCCCTGGGCTGAGGCAGCTTCCCTAGGATCCCTGAATCTCAGATTGCTGGCATCAGAAGGGCTTTCAGAAATAAACATGCTTCACCTGTCATTTTTATAGCATTGAGATGAAATGATTTTGCAGGAGTCACACAGCTAGTGACCTGAAGAACTGGGAACACTGGGACAGGTCTCCTGATGTGCAGGTCTTTTTAAATCTCCTGCCTTTTCCAGGAGAGCAAAAAGAACAGCTTTTGGACTTTCTAGGGGGATACAAAGGCTGTACAACACTTATGACCTCTTTCACTTGCTAGATGAATAAATTTATGTGGAAGTGCCTGAGAGGTCTTTGAGGGTTTGGAGCTGTAATTGGGGATTATTAGCATCCCCAGACATTCTGATGTAGGGAACACAGACATTGCACTGCACAAGTGAATACAGGGGATCCAATCATTTTCTCATAGTCAAGATTTTAGGCTGGGTGTAGAGGCTCATGCCTGTAATTTTCGAAAGAAAAAAAGATTTTAATATTTCGGTCAGCAACTTTTTAGCTGTTGTCCTCTCCTTTTGACTCAAAAAAAAAGAAGAAGAAGAAAAGAAAGAAAAATCAGGGAACCTAAGACTTTTCCCAAGAGATTTAGAGATTTGAATTCATGGATTTTTATACCACCAATTCACTGAGAAGTAGGCTTATCTCTTCTCTTTACTATTCACTGCCCCCTCCTCACCCCAACACTCTCCCTTCCCAAAACTCCGGGAATGGCTGGCTCCCTGTGTGAAGGCATTTTCAATGATCTTTATATAGGCTGAGATGAAAGACTGCCTTGGAGATCAGAGAAAGGCCTTGTGTCACTCCAGTGTGGCTGCAATAAAGAGACAAAATTAGCATCAGGCTACTCTTTACTTGCTCTCTCAGTGAACTTCCTAGGGCTACCTGGGAGACTGTCTCTCAGTTTGCAAATTCCTTCTAGGGTAAGGTCAGTGGGTGGCCCAGAATAGCATCTGCAAGTAGGTAATTATGGGCTTTTGATGCTGATGAAGATATTAGGTACTTTGGGGACTTATACAATATTCAGATGGGGAATTGCCCTTGAAGATCCTCTCCAGCTAGCTTCTCAGTACCCTGAGTTCCTTTAGCAGAGGGCAGTGAAGGTGTTCAAACCCTACCTTCAGGCGGAGTCTAAGGGAAGCTCTTCTGTGAAAGGGAATACAGTGCATTCCTGCCTGCTGTGCTCATGCTTGGGTTTCTCTGCCTCTCTCGTGATCTCTATACAGTTGATCCTTGAACAACACGGGTTTGAATCGTGTGGGCCCACCTATACGTGATTTTTTTTCAACAAAATTTACACCCAGTGTGTCTGTCTCTCCTGCTTCTCCTTCTACCTCCTCTACCTCTTCTGCCTCTGCCCTGGAGACAACAAGACCACCCCCTTCTCTTCCTCCTCCTCCTTGCCCTACTCAATGTGAAGACCACAGGATGAAGACTTTTATGATCCATTTCCATTTAATGAAGAGTAAATATATTTTCTGTTCCTTATGATTTTTCTTAATAACATTTTCTTTTCTCTAGCTTACTTTATTGTAAGAATACAGTATATGATACATATAACATACAAAATATGTGTTAATCAACTGTGTTATCGGTAAGACTTCCAGTCAATAGTAGACTGTTAGTAAAGCTTTTGGGGAGTCAAAAGTTGTATGTGGATTTTTGACTGCAGGAGTGTCAACCTCCCCATTGTTCAAGGGTTAACAATATTAATAAAATTATCTCAGCGTTTTAATACTCATACATATACACAGTTTTTTGTTTTAAATTGAAAAGGTTTAATTTGAACATTTGTTTAATTTGAACATGTTATATGCTCTGCAACTTGCCTCCTCCTCCTAACAAGAAATCGTGGATGTCTATCTCTTCTTGGTATTCTCGCCTGGCGATTCTTTGTCCTCGTACCTGCGTGGTTCTTTGAGCGTCAGCTTTTCGCCTGCCTGTCCTCCTCCCCGAGTGTTCAGATTGCCTGGCCTCGCGCGGTGCCTGCTTAGGGAGGTCCGGGCCGGTGGGCTGGGTCCGAGGCCGCTCGGGACATGCAGATGAGGTGGGCGGGGCCCTACTTATACCCGCGGGTAGTGTTGGGACGGCGCGCCCAGCCGGGACCGGCACAGTCAGCGGCAGTCAGCGGAACCTGCCTCCCCGAGCGCTGCGGAGCTGGTCGCGGGCTGGCCCCTCTGCAGCCCCTAGAGCGGGCCATGCCGCCGCGGGAGCTGAGCGAGGCCGAGCCGCCCCCGCTCCGGGCCCCGACCCCTCCTCCGCGGCGGCGCAGCGCGCCCCCAGAGCTGGGCATCAAGTGCGTGCTGGTGGGCGACGGCGCCGTGGGCAAGAGCAGCCTCATCGTCAGCTACACCTGCAATGGGTACCCTGCGCGCTACCGGCCCACAGCGCTGGACACCTTCTCCGGTACGTTCAACGGCCCCGGCGGCCGCGTGGCTGGGCGTAGGGTTGTGCCCGAGGGAGATGGGGCGCGCGTCGCGGCGGGAGGGTACGGAAGACCCCGTGTAGGAGGCGGGACCAGGCCTCTAGGTGGCGCTGGGGAGGCCTGGTGGGATTCAGGACGCTCTTCCTAACTCAGTCTCTCCGCGACCCGCCCCGGCAGTGCAAGTCCTGGTGGATGGAGCCCCTGTGCGCATTGAGCTCTGGGACACAGCAGGACAGGTGAGAAGCAGGGAGCAGCCTCTGCTGGTCTTGGGGGAGGTGGGCTGGGCTCTGGAAGGATCCCAGATGGAGCAGGAATGGAGAAGGCCTTGGGCTCTTGGAATCTGAGGTCTCCAGTCCCTGGTGAGAAGTGAATTCCTGTTCCATGTGGTGGGAAATAATCCCACTAACGACCTGGCCTTCCCACCCCAGGAGGACTTTGACCGACTTCGCTCCCTCTGCTACCCTGATACCGATGTCTTCCTGGCATGCTTCAGTGTGGTGCAGCCCAGCTCCTTCCAAAACATCACAGAGAAATGGCTGCCAGAGATCCGCACGCACAACCCCCAGGCGCCTGTGCTGCTGGTGGGCACCCAGGCCGACCTGAGGGACGATGTCAATGTACTGATTCAGCTGGACCAGGGGGGTCGGGAGGGTCCTGTACCTCAACCCCAGGCTCAGGGTCTGGCAGAGAAGATCCGGGCTTGCTGCTACCTTGAGTGCTCAGCCTTGACACAGAAGAACTTGAAGGAGGTGTTTGACTCTGCCATTCTCAGTGCCATTGAGCACAAAGCCCGGCTGGAGAAGAAATTGAATGCCAAAGGTGTGCGCACCCTCTCGCGCTGCCGCTGGAAGAAGTTCTTCTGCTTTGTTTGAATAGCTATGGCAGCATAGCTAGTGGTAGGCAGGAGGCCAGAGACTTCTGGAACCTGGGGCACGGGGCCTTTGAGGGGGCTATTGGCAGGGCCTGGCCACCCCATGGGACTTAGTTCCCTTCTGAACACTTGGGGGACATGGGCTTCTAACTGCCCACTCTGATGTACCAGGGTGAGCCTAGGGCCTGGAAGAGGGAAGGCTTTGATGTGGGTTTCTCCAGTCAAGGCTCACAGAGAAAACCCAGCACTTTGATTTTTGTAGGATGGGCCTAACAATGTCACCCACCCTAGAGCAGTTTGGGATTCAATTCCCAGTTTCTTGTCATGGGTCCTCAGGTCAGCCTGGCTGAATCAGGACCCCTTGTGGTGGTCCCCACCCCCTCCTTGGCACAGAAGTGAGGAAGAGCCTGGGAAACAGCCAGGCATCTTGGAGGGGTGGAAGGTATTCAGCCTTGATTTGGAGAGAAGTTTGGGATGGAGGGGGTAGGACAGAGGCTAGTGAGTGATCGAGAGAGGGAACAGAAAGAAGGCCTCAGACCCATGGAAGGCCTGGACCTGGAAGGAGAAAGACAGGAGGAGGAGAGCAGGGAAGTGGGCCAGCTGAGGAGCAGGCTGACACCTGGGCTGCCCTCCACCCCCAAGGCCAGGGAGGGCAGGGTTGGTCCCTGGGAAGAACTGGGTCTTGAGGCTCCCTAGGCACTGCCCAAACTGGCTGGGCCAGGAGTAGGGCAGGAAGTGAGAGTCAAGGCCCAGCAAAGGGAGGGGGAGGAGCTGCAAATTAGAGCCTGAAGGAGGGAGGGGTTGGGGGTCATCCCTTTCCTCAAGGTCACACAGCCTAGAAGGTAGAGCTGTGCAGACTCTGCAAATAAAACGTTTGTGAACCTGCTGTCTCTGTCAATTCCTGGTGTGGCCAGGCCGCTGCTCCCTCCTAACCCTCATCAGGGGCCAACTGCCTGGATAGAGACTGGTTGGGTACCAAAGGACAGAGGCTAGGTTGAAGGGTGGGGCTGGGCTGGGCTGGGCTGGGGGTTGGCAGTGTGATGGGAACTGGATTGGGGGGGCAGGTGTGGGGCTTCCCGCGTGAGGCTTAGCTGGTTCCCAGGAGAGCTAGCGTGGGAAGCAGCCTGGAAACGGGTTTCCCCAGGTGTCAGCGCCAGAGCTGAGTTCCCATGACCTCACCAGGTGGGTGGGGCCCCTCCCTGTCCCCCTCCTTCCTAGAGTGCTGCTCAGCGCTGGGGCTCAGGGCAATCCCGAGCCCTCTAACCTTTCTGCTCCCATCCTTCTGATGGTCCTCAGGGCCCAGGGTCTCAGGGTGGGGGACCCCCCGTCCAGTGCACAGCCTGAACAGGAAAAGGACCCCCATATAGCCTAAACTTCAACCACTGGCCAGTCTTAGCACCTAAGGACCTAGTGAAGGTCAGGGTGCTGGTTGTACACAATTTAAAGAGGTTTGGCCCCAGAAACCCTGTGCAAGTGGGGTTCATTGGGAGAGGACCCTACCACTCTGGGAGGCTGAAGCGAAGGATTGCTTGAGGTCAGGAGTTTGAGACCAGCCTAAGCAAGAGCAAGACCCCGTCTCTAGTAAAAATAGAAAAATTAGCCAGGCGCTGTGAAGTGTGCCTATAGTCCCAGCTACTCAGGAGGCTGAGGCAGGAGGATCGCCTGAGCCCAGGAGTTTGAGGTTGCTATGAGCTGATATTGCCACTGCACTCTAGCCCAGGCGACAGAGCAAGACCCTGTCTCAAAACAACAATAAAAAACCCAAACAGAGAACATTCCCCGGAATTGGAGCTTAAAGGAACTTTAAAGGGCACCTTGGGGTAAAACAAACGAAAGCTTATTTTGCCATAAGGAAACTGAGGGTTAGAGAAAAAAGGTAATATCTCAAATGAGATGTTATTACCATAAAGTTGTAAGAGCACTTCGCAAACTTGCAAACTCTAGAGTTGGGCACATGGGTATGTGTTTTTCCTGTAGAGAGGTATTTCTAAGGCACACTTAGCACACCTGCTAGGCAACTGCTGGGCCAGACGAGCACTCATGCCTGTCCCAGCCCACCTCTTGGGCCAGCTCCCTCTGCAGGAAGCTACAGCTATGTGTGTGTGAGAAAGAACATGACTGAGGGACAGAAATCCTAGCCAAGTGAAACCTCAGATAATCCCCAAGTTTAGCTTTAGCCAACACTGTCCGCCTCCTGCCCCACCAGGGCCTCTCCCCCAGCACTCCAGCCACCTTGCCTCCTTTTATCCCTTGTCCCCTTAGGTAGAGGTACTGAGCTGCATATTACAACCAGGTCATGAGGGTCTCGAACCTCAGCACCATGCCTGCTGTTACCTCAATCCAGCCTGACACCTGCCCCTCTAGGACAGAGACCCGGGTTCAAGTTCAGATTTTGATGCCAACCATGACCTTCAGCAAATCATTTCTCTTCTCTATGCCTCAGTTTCTTTTTTTTTTTAATTTTTTTATTTTTGCATTTATTTATTTATTTATTTTTGAGACAGAGTCTTACTCTGCTGCCCAGGCTAGAGTGAGTGCCGTAGCGTCAGCCTAGCTCACAGCAACCTCAAACTCCTGGGATCAAGCAATCCTACTACCTCAGCCTCCTGAGTAGCTGGGACTACAGGCATGCACCACCATGCCCAGCTAATTTTTTCTATATATTTTTAGTTGACCAATTAATTTCTTTCTATTTATAGTAGAGATGAGGTCTCGCTCTTGCTCAGGCTGGTTTCGAACTCTTGACCTTGAGCGATCCACCCACCTCAGCCTCCCAGAGTGCTAGGATTACAGGCGTGAGCCACCGCGCCCGGCCTATGCCTCAGTTTCTTCATTTGCAAAATGAGGAGTCTGACTGGATTCAAAGTTATTAAACTTGTTCTGAGGGGCCTAAGAGGTGCCATGGGGGTGTGGGGAGGAAGCCTAATCAGGCAATCTCTGGGCCCCCAACCTGCAGCTCCTTCCCTAATTCTCATGGTACCAGCACATATCTGTGTCACCCAAATTGAAACCTCAGTCACCATGCCTCCTCTCCTGCTGGGTCACAGAACCTGGGCAGGACCTCTGTCAGCCTCACCCCTACATCCCTGCCTCCGTGGCTCCCCACTCCAATCTACCCAGTGCTGCTGCCTTCCTTCTGACATCCCCTGACTCAAGACTGTTACTGGTTCTCACTGTTTACAATGAATTCCCAGCCCCTCATTTCGGCATTCAAGGCATTCTCAAATCTGACAGCAATGTGGACCAGGCTGGCTTGTTCCAGTGATCCCCAATTATGGCCTGACTTCCTGGCTTTTGCCAGTTTCCCTAGTTTGAAAATTGTCCCCCCTCCCTCCCCTCAGATGCTGGTTTCTCTTTTAACCATCTTCTAACACCTCTCTCCTTTAGAAAGGACTGTTACCTATATTAGTACCTTCATTGCTCTCTTGGCACAATAAGAACACCCCGAGTTTTGTCACTAATTCAAGCTGCATCTCCCCAGCTACATAGAAAGAGAGAGAATGCCCTATTTAAGACCCTTACACTCCTGCAAGGTCTGGGTATAGGCATTGTTTACTGCGGGCCCTGAAATGCACAAGGCACAAGCCAGCCAGTGGGCCTTGGAGGAGACTTGAGGATCAAGTTCAGCTAGATTTGTGTCACGGAGGACTGAAGATTGAGGCCTAAGGGCAATGGCTAGCTGGGAAGGCCCTCTGAGGCTCCCAAGTCCATACAGGACAAGAAAGATTTATTTACCTCTGGTTCCAAATCCACCACTCTCTCTGGTTCTGTCTCTGTTTCTATAGCATGGTCTCTCTTTACTTTTCTGTGAAAGTTTGTCTGTTTTTATCTCTGTTTCCTTTGCCTCTTTCCCCTTCTTTCTCTGTTCTTTTAAATCTACATTTAAAACAATATTTATTAATTGGATTAAATCTATTTCTTACATATGTCTTTATCAATGTAAATTGCTTTTAATGTCTATATAACCCTTAGTTATTTTTTTAAAATAATGTTTATTTTTTTCCATATAAATACTCAGAAAAATTAGAAAATTCATAGAATTAGAAGATTAAAAAATCACTCATAGTCTTAACTGCCAAAGACAATCAATAACATTTTGGGCCGGGCACAGTGGCTCACTCCTGCAATCCTATCACTCTGGGAGGCCAAGGTGGGAGGATCGCTCAAGGTCAGGAGTTCGAAACCAGCCTGAGCAAGAGCGAGATCCCGTCTCTACTAAAAATAGAAAAAAATTAATTGGCTAACTAAAAATATATAGAAAAAATTAGCCGAGCATGGTGGCACATGCCTGTAGTCCCGGCTACTCGGGAGGCTGAGGGAGAAGGATTGCTTGAGCCCAGGAGTTTGAGGTTGCTGTGAGTTAGGCTGATGCCACGGCACTCTATCCCCGGGCAACAGAGTGAGACTCTGTCTCAAAAAAAAAATAAAATAAATAAATAAATAAATAAATAAAATAGCATTTTGGAGTTCTTCCTTCCAGTTTTTTCTTCTATGTGTATTTCTTTAAACATTTTTTTGTGATTATGTTGTATATACAGTTTTGGAGGGTTTTTTTCTCATTTAAAATTTTAACAGTGTTTTCTCATGTCTTTATAAACTCTGACCATGAGGCTGTGATTATAACTATATGTTTGCTAACTATTCCACCCTCATCTTAATGTCTTTAACTAGATCCCCATTTGGGGGCATGTAGGTTGTTTTCCTTTAACTTTGGATGACATGTGGATGACACTGTATCTACAGTTGGTTATTTTTTCTTCCATGGGTGGTTGACTAACTACAGAAGAAAAGTTCTTCATCTTTGGCTTGGGAACTGGGCCCCCGTATAATCCCAAGTGGATCTAATTATGAGGAAGCCTGGGTTTCTGTGTGCGTGTTTGTGTGTGTGTGTGACTGTGTGTGGGGGGGTCTTTTTCTGTTGGAGCATGACTAACAGACTGTGGGTGTTCAATAAATACTAAATGATGACAAGGTATGTGTATATCTGTGTTCATGTACCTTTCTCTGTGTCCCTGCTTTTGCTCTTGTGTATTTAAAGTGAGTGTTTGTGCAAAACCTCTAAATACAGTAGTTCCATATATGTGCCTATCTGTGTACGTACGTCTGTAAATGTAGTGTGTATCTTTATGCAACGCGTATATGTCTGTCTGTGTACCCACATCACACCTGTCCTTAGAAGTGTGTACTATACACTACTATATATGTGTATCTGGGTGTATATGTTGGTCTCTGTGCCTTTGTGTGTACATAGGTTGGGCCTCATTTCTTGGGGCCATGTGTCTCCGTGTCTATGTGTGCCTGTGCTCTATTCTGTGTAGATTGTGTGGGTCCCTTTCCAGGTGCATCTTGGGGGCTGGGTGTGCACGCTGGACCTGGGCTGGTGTGAGTGTGAGTGTGAGCATGTGCGCACCTGAAGGAGCTGTGTCCTTGCTTTCCCCCTGGGAGCAGAGTGGTGCCCAGGGCAGAGGTGACGCACCCTCCCTGAGCTCCCTATTCTCTTGGGAACCAGCGGCAGAGAGTGAGACCGAGAGCAGACTGCGTCAGGAGCACCGGCCCCTTTTGCAACCAGCCGAGGCCCCAGGCAGTAACTGCGGTTCTCACAGGTCAGACCTGCCCACCGTGCCTCAGCTGCCAGGAAACCTGGCAGCCGGCAGGGCTGTGCTGTCAGTGCCCTCATTGGGCCTGGGCCAGATCCCTGATAGTGGAAACCAGCCGAGGGACCACATTAGTCACCCTGTGGCAACAGTGGGGAGTGACTTCCTGGACCCGGCCAGTGCTGCTTTCTGCCCTGTATGCAGCACTACTTGGGCAATCTTCCATCCTCCATTGTAGCCTTGCATCCTAAAACTGAACTAAAAGACAGGCCAGATAGCTTTTATTAGCGGCAGTTTTCAGATAAGGAGACTGAAGCACAAAGCAACACGGCCAAGGTTAAGGCAGAGCTGAGCCTTATTCCTGGGTTTCCTGACCCTGGGTCCAGGCCTTTTCCCCATGCTCCACATGTGGGGGTTCTGCCCCCCAGAAACGGTTCTCTTAGAGGTTAGGGTTGGGAGGCATATTTTCTGGGAGAGACTAGATTGTCCTAGGCCGAGGAGTGAGGGAGAGGGAGACAGGGCTGGTGGCAGGGACAGTGAGGACAGATGTCAGCACTGAACAGGCCTGCCCTCCTCCTGGAATGTTCTCAAGGCTTCTGCAATCACCTGTGAAAGTCAGATGGAAAAAAGAAAAAAAAAAAAGGCTTCTGCCACTAACAGAGGCTGAAGCATTTGTTCCATAACTGCAATGGCCATGGAATTCATTGTCAGACTCAATGTTTTTGAGACTGAATGGGCATTCTATTATTAACCTGACCTTATGGTCGCCTTACCCATATTGTAACCCCTCTCAAAGGTGGACTCAGTCATTGTCACCAGCTCCATGGCGTTCTTGACCCTCACCTCTGCCAATGTCTCTCTCCCCTCAGGTGTCCAGATGACTCCCTAGCCCCTCAGCAGTGAGGGGCAGCAGGGGAGGCTTTAGGCCCAGTGTGGACATAGGGGTTCCTTGGTGCAACTTGGATTGGACAGAAAAGCAGTCAGCACAGACCCCACCCAGGGACACCTGACCCGTGGGAGCTCCTCCTCACACTTGCATCCTCTGTGGCCATGTCCCTGCTTCTGCCTGTCTTTTCTCCCTCCACTGTGCCCTGAACCAGCAAGCAGAGTCTGTCCCTATGGGTCCCCCTCCAGGGACAGTGAGATTACTCCCCTCATGAAACAGGGGACCCTCAATTCCTGGGACTGTGTACATTCCTCTACTTCCCCCAACCCCAGCCCAATGCCAACAGGCCGTGTGCTCTGCTGACCACCCCGCCATGGGGCCTCAAAGACTCAGCCTCCTGTTCCAGCCCCATCCTGACCTGCTGGGTAACTTTGGGCAAATTACTGCCTTCCTCCTTGTCTGAGTTTCTCCCAGTTTGAAGTGGGGCTAATGCTCTCTGCCCCTCCCTGGCTCCCAGGGACCTGCAGGGATAAGCAAGATAATAGCCGGGAACTGATTTGGAGGAAGCTATTGAGAGCCAAGTGAGAGGTATCAGTGCTGGCCTGTGTTTACAGGGGCGTGGACCATCGGTTCCCAGCCTCCTGGGGCTCGGGACCAGCCCTGACAGCTTCTTGGCTTGTGGTTCCTTTGTCCCACTTCCAGAGAAAGGACAGAAACTGAAGCCAGGAGCCTGGTCCTCTGGAGATGAGACTTATAGAGCACAGGGTGTGGGACTCTGGAACACTGATCTCCTGGCCTTGTTGTGTCCCCAACCACTGGCTGTGTGACCTTGAGCCAGTCACCACCCCTCTCTGGGCCTCAACTCCTCAACCCTGACAGCCTCCCTCAGCTCTGTACTCAGGGGGCCCTAGAGCCTATAAATCGGAGGCCAACATGGTTTGGGGAGGGACAGGATTTTGTTATCTAGTCTGGCTCCTTTATTTTTCATAGACTACTATGGGCCCCTCTTTGGAAGCTACAGACTAAACTGCTGGTTCACCGAAGGTCATAAACTGGCTGAAAAGGGGATTGTGTGGAAGAGGGTAAGCGGGTTAGACATTTGGGGAAGACAACCCCAAATGAGATAGAGAGTCAACAACGTGCTTTTTACTCCATCAGTCGTTTTTGTTTTCAAGATAGTATCTCACTCTGTCACCCAGGCTGGAGTACAGTGGTGTGACCATAGCTCATTGTGGCCTAGAATTCCAAGACTCAAGTGATCCTCCTGCTTTAGCCTCCCAAAGTGCTAGGATTATAGGCGTGAGCCACCGTGCCTGGCCCTTTCTTACTTTTTAAAGTAAAATCTTGTTTCTACTTTATATCCATGTTATCTCATAATTTATAGACCTTTTTAAACTGCCTTAAATCCTTCCTCCCTAAGACAAGGCAAAGCAAACAAAAGCTAAGTAACTGACAATAAAATCAATAAAACCAGTCTCCATCTGGGGCCGGTGGCCTCTCACCTTCTGCCTGGTTCTCCTGAAACTGTTGTTCTTCCTGAAACCGTCCCTCCCTCCACTGTCCCTGTTTCCACTGGTGGCATTGCCATCAGAATCCCAAGTCTTGGAGCAGCTTCCTTTCCCAAGTCTCCACAAACTGTCTTCTTCCCCATCCCCACTGTCTCTGCCACATCCCAGAACTTCACAGTTTAATGGTTTCTTTCTTTCTTTTTTTTTCCTGAGACAAGAGTCTCACTCTGTTGCCCTGGGGAGAGTGCAGTGGCATCACTGTAGCTCACAGCAACCTCAGACTCCTGGGCTCAAGAAATCCTCTTGATCCTCAAGAAATCCTCTTGCCTCAGTCTCCCAAGTAACTGGGACTACAGGCACGCACCACCATGCACGGCTAATTTTTTCTATTTTTAGTAGAGATGGAATCTTGCTCTTGCTCAGGCTGGACTGGAACTCCTGAGCTCAAGCCTCGGCCTCCCGTAGCACTGGGATTACAGGCGTGAGCCACCCCACTTGGTCAATGGTTTCTTTCTTTCCTAAATATATATGAATACTTTTGCTTATTACAAAAACAATAGATATTAATTGTAGAAAATTTCGAAAATACAGTTTGGTGAAAAGAAGGAAACAAAACCCATCTATAAGTTTATCAATAAAAGATAGCATTGTGGACATTCAGGCTATTATCCTTTTTCAGTTTTTTTGTTTGTTTTTCTAAACATAGATAGCTTTAAAAAGAAAAAAAAAAAAAACGAAACTCTGCCACAAGGGGCCTCTTTATTTCTTTCTCAATCTGTTTTCTGGGTCTTTCTGGTTCTGGGCTCTGCTCGCCCAGGAGCCACTGCAGGTGGTGGCAGGAGAGGCGAGCTCTCTCAGGGAGCCTGTGAGAGGGTTTAAGCTACCCCTGGCATAGGGGCAGACACTGGGCTTCCGGGTTCGGGGTTTCCAAGTGAAGCTATTGACAACAATGGGGTGGGGGGAGCCTAAAAGTACCTTCCCAGGCTTTAGTCTTGCTGTGGTTGGGTGGGGAAGGAAGTCTTGTGCAATAGAGCAAACCACTCCTCATTCAGGGCTGTTTATTTAAGTGGGCAGGGTTGGATTTAGAAGAAACAACCTGGTTTTTGTGTTTATTTGAACTGTTGGGACCAATAAATAAGTTTTGGAGACAACTCCCCAATAAGGGGAAGGCAGGATGAGCTATAAGGGATAAAATGATGGGGGTCCCAAGGCTGAATGCCTAGAGGTCGCAGGTAAGCACCTAATCCTGGGTGGGGGGCAGGCTGGATGGCGGCTGTGAATGGGTTAGCACCTGCCCAGCTAAAGAGGACCCCGAACTCAGTGCCTGGATTGCCAGGTCTCCCAAGTTTTTATCAGATGCTAGCAATATAGATTTTTTTCTTTAAATGAAGTTTCCTGACTCTTTAAATGCTGTCAACTAAAGAAATGAAACCGTTTGAGTCAAAGCACCATCACTGGCTGCCAGTGTGCAACCTTCAACCGGCCTTTACCGCACCTCTGCTATGTACCCCACGCAGGTTACCTTGCCTAATTCACTTGGTTCTTCCTTCTGTCCCTCTCCCTATGGTGTGACCTCTGGTGACATGGCCTGCTTACCTGTCCACTCAAAGTTTGGATCACTTCTTCCCCTGCTCCAATCCCCTCCAGCTATGCCCTCTATCCACCAGCCTCCCCATTTCCCCTCTCACTGATCAGCTTGCTGAACCCAAACATAACAAGACCCACCATCTCCACTGCCCAGCTCGTGCTTGCTATGATTTTGTTATGCCTGGAATACCCACGCCCACCTGCTCATCTCATTTTTTTCCAATTGTTTTTTTATTGTGCTAAAATATACATAACATAAAATTTCCTATCTTAATCATTTTTAAGTGTACAGTTCAGTGGCATTAAGTACATTCACTGTGTTGTGCAACCATCACTGCCATCTCCAGAACCTTTTCATCTTGCAAAACTGAAACTCCATGTCATTAAACAATAATTCCCTATTTCCCCTCTTCCCCAGAAACCACCATTCTACTTTCTGTCTCTATAATTTTGACTACACTGAGTATTTCATATGAGTAGAACCATACAGTATTTGTCTTTTTGTGACTAGTTTATTTTATTGAGCATAATTTCCTCAAGATTCATCATGTTGTAGCAGAACTTCCTTTTTCAGGCTGAATAATATTTCATTGTGTGTATTGTACATTGATAGACATTTGGGTGCTTTCCACGGTTTAGCTATCATAAATAATGCTGCTGCGTTCATGGATGTGCAAACACCTCTTCGAGACCCTTGCTCATCTCATTTTATACCCCCCCCCATGAAGCCATTTCTCAATCTTCTTAATCTCCACTTGATCAGCCTCTGCTTTGTTCTAACAGCCAGTTCATGGGGCATGCTGGTCGCTGATGGTCCAGATAAGGGCAGACACACTAACATGGTCCTCACCTATGCAGCAGAGCTGTGTACAGCATGAGCGCATGGGGAGGGAAGCAGTGGACTTTGGCTGGACAGCCAGAGGAGTCTTTTTGAGCTGGAACATGGGGTAAAGTAGGGGCTCTCCAGGGGTGAAGGGGCATTTGAGGTGGAGGCTACTCTGCTTGTGCAAAGCATGCTGGGGCAATCACAGGGATAAGGAGCAGTTTGGGGACCAAATTGTTTTGTTGCAGTATCTGCATCCCTGCTGCCTGCAGTCCAGGCTGTAAGCTCCACACCTGCCACGTGAGACTACTCCCCTCAAACCTTTGCTGGAGGCTGGGCACAGGGGCTCACGCCTGTAATCCTAGCACTCTGGGAGGCCGAGGCGGGTGGATCGCTCAAGGTTAGGAGTTCGAGACCAGCCTGAGCAAGAGAGAGACCCGTCTCTACTAAAAATAGAAAAAAAATTAGCCAGTCAACTAAAAATAGAAGCAACAACAAAAAAATAAGCTGGGCATGGCGGCGCATGCCTGTAGTCCCAGCTACTCGGGAGGCTGAGGCAGGAGGATTGCTTGAGCCCAGGAATTTGAAGTTGCTGGGAGCTAGGGTGGCACCACAGCACTGTAGCCAGAACAACAGAGTGAGACTCTGCCTCAAAAAAAACCAAAATAACAAACAAACAAAAAACCTGTAAGAGATACCTCAGCGCCCAGTTGTGGTGAGGGCACCCCCTAGTGCCCCCTGTGAGCTCCTGCCACTAGAGGTGACCCAGTGGTGCCCTCTGTGCCTCCCAGCAGCTGTTACTGGTGAGGGCGCTTGGCCTGGCATCCTCTCACTTGCTCTCTACCCCTCCCTGAGGGGATGTTCTCTTTGGGCCAACAAACACTTACAAAGCACTTACTCTGTGTTCATCACTGTTCTAGACATTGGGATAGTTTGAGGCATTAATCATCCCAGCCTTGGAAGTACTCACAGAGAACCAAGGGACGATGGGGGTCGTTCTCAGTGCTGGGGGAACCAGAGGAAGGATTGAGTCTGCTTTGAGCCTCAATGGACAGATGAGTGACAAAGTAGGGGGTTACAAGGGAAACTACAGTGCCCTGTGAAATGTAAGAAAGGGAATGAGCCCCAGCCCTGGCCATCTACTCAACATTTGCTAAAAAACCACCATTCACTAAGGTCATGGAGGAAGTATGAAGTGCTGACGAACTAAGGTGCCATTTGCAGCTCTGGAGGCTCACACGCTGGCTGCAAGACAAACGAGTAAACGAAATGAGGTGCTCTGTGCTCAGGGTCCTGTTAGCAAACACAGGTGAGCAGCAAGGAGTGTCTGCCACCTGGGGGTGCATGGGAGCGTTTTGAGCTTAGGCTGAGGGATAAGAAAGTGGGAGGTGGTCCAGGTGAGCACAACAGGTACAAAAACACAGAAGTGCTACCCACCAAAAGGAAGCCCATCCTGGGGTGCTAGGAAGGTTCTGTTTCTTGATCTCGGCACGTGCCTCAGAGGTGTGTGTAGTTATGGAAATTCACTGAGCTATACACTTACAACTTCATATTTGCACATTCCCATCAATTGTACCTCAATTGCTTAAAAGCAGCCCCCAACCTCTTTTGTAAGACAAGACTAGACTGCGGAGCCATACTGTTAGGTTTGGGATCCAGTCCTGCCATCTCAGCTCTAGGACCCTGAGGACTCTACTTCACTGAGTCAGCTTCGTCACCTGTAAAATGGGGACAACAGTACCTTCAGCACAGAGCAGAGTGGTGTGCTGAGCTGACAATTTTAGATATGTAAAGCATTTAAATAGTGCTTCCTATGTGCTTCTCTTGACAATGCCAAATTTCTAATGATTGGCAGTGTCTGGCACAGAGCAGCTCAATATAATTTGTCGAATAGATGAAGGAACAAATTAAAAGTGTGATTTTTTTTTGTTTTTTTGCACTTGGAGGTGGCTTGAACAGATGCAGGGGTGTGGGCTGGAGCGGAGTACCTCCACTAGAGGCTCCTAGGCAGGAGCTCAGGGCCTGCATTCCTGAGCACAAGCCGAGGCTTCTGTGAGTGGGGAAGGAGAATGGCCAGTGACTTGAGTCCTCTCACCTGGGCCCTGTTCGGTGGAGATAAGAGCCCCGGGTCAAGCCAGTGCGCCCGTCCCCCCATTCCCAAATGCATACTAAGGCTCGCCTCAGTGATTCTACAGGTTTGCGGGGAGGTTCAGACCAGGAAGAAATAATGCTACACAGCAGCACTGCGACCTCCCTGCACCCCCTACTCCTATGGCCCTCTCACCTCAGCCCTCTAGTGGTCAAACTTGGCACTTCTCCCCACCCTCAGGGGCCATGGCAGTTTCGGGAGAGGTGGGAAAACCTGCTAAACAGGGTGGCCAAAGCCTGAACCGGTTAGACAGGGCAGTCCCATCTCCCCCCAGCAACCTTGTCCCTCTCCTGGCCCACAGAACAGAGGCAGAAACCCCACAAAACAAACCATTTTATTGCATTGTGGGTGGACTGGAGCGGTGGGAAGCTGGGGGTGGGGGTGAGGGTGCAGGATGCAGCTGAGCCTCTTCTGGCTCTGCCTGTCCAGGCCAGGGTGGGGCTGGTCAAGGGCAGAGAGCTCAGTCTTGGGAGAAGAGGAAGGCAGGAGGCAGAGTATTCCTCTTCATCCACTTCATGGCATTAAATAAACACAAAGCAACTTTTTTTTTTTTTGAGACAGAGTCTTGCTCTGTTGCCCAGGCTAGAGTGCCATGGCATCAGCCTGGCTCACAGCAACCTCAAACTTCTGGGCTCAAGCAATCGTTCTGCCTCAGCTTCCTGAGTAGCTGGGACTACAGGCATGCGCCACCATGCCCGGCTACATTTTTCTATATATTTTTATTTGTTCAGCTAATTTCTTTCTATATTTAGTAGAGACGGGTCTCCTGAGCTCAAATGATCCTCCCGCCTCGGCCTCCCAGAGTGCTAGGATTACAGGCGTGAGCCACCATGTCTGGCCACAAAGCAACTCTTTACAGCACAAATTATACAGGGAAGTCCTTCCTCCCAGCCCTGAACTTCGCAGAGTGGAAGGGAATCTCTGGAGGACAGGGTTGGGGCCTCCAGCTTTTGTCACGATCCCAGGCCCCTTCCCAATGTCCCGGGGCAGGGGCAGGCAGCTCTGAACAGGAAACAGAACTCCAGTTTCTTCCGAACTCCTGGGCAGGCAGGTCCATCTGTGCATGATACTTCTGGCCCAGGGGTTTTCTGGTCCCCTAGACCTGAGTTTTCTTAGGACCTGAGCTTAGCTGAGATTCCTCCAAGAGGGGCTAGAGTCTGGACCTTTGAGGCAGAGTGAGCCTGGGAAACAGGCAGTGGGAGTCTGGTCCTAAAGTTTTTCCCAGCCCAGCCCTCTGCCTTGGCAAGTAGAAAGCAGGGCCATGTGAGAGCTGGCAAGAGACCCAGGCTCAAAGGGGTTGGGTGGTGTGATAATAGACCAGGTGCTCCGTGTCCTCGGCAGTGGAGACAGTGGAGCTGGTGGGGGTGGGCAGTGGCTCGTGGTGGTGTCTGCAGAAGCCTTTTCTCTGGTTCTTGAAGAAGCAGTAACCCAGGATGGCTACCACCGCCACGATGCAGGTGATCAGGAGCACCGCGACGGCCATCTCCACAAAGCCTGGAGGAAGAAGGGGCGAAACACGGAGCTCCCAGGGCCTGCCTGGGTCTGACACCCACCCCTACTCTGTGGAAGGGACCAAGTTAAATGGATGCCCGGTATGGAAGGACACAGGCACGGAACTCAGACCTCCCACACAGGAGTGACTGAATGGCTCCATTAGGGAGCCCAGGGGAATTCTGATGGGCCTCAGGTCTCAGCTCTAAGTTGCTGTCCTTACAGGTGGCTTGGGGGAAGACCTGGAACTCCGATGGCAGACCTCTGGCACGCACTTTACTAGACTTCCCTCCCTTGCCCATGGAGGCCATCACTATTTGACTGTGGCACTCCAGCTCTATGGGCAACCTCAGGATGCTTCTCAACACAGGTGTAGCAGTCAAAACCTATCAGGGGGAGTAGATTCCTTGAGCTGATACCTACATGTCAACCTTGGTAACAGGACAGACCAGGGCTTACCTACACCGGGAATGGGGCTTTCCCGCCGCAGCCCAAACACATCCTTCTCTGCAAAATGATGAGGTAGAGAGCAGTCAGCACTAACGGCTCCGGGACTCAGCTGCTCCCAGTGCCCCAGACCCCTACTACCACTGTCTCCCACCCTGACTCCAGGCACTCTGAGGACGCAGGTGTGACCCACCCAGGACTTGTGACAGAGCAGAGTGTGCTAGCTACACCTTTCCCATCCACACCTCCACCCTGCCGTTGCCCTGCTCACTGGAGATGCCGCGACAGGACTCAAGACACTGCTGCTCTTCTTCAAAGTTGTTCTTATTGCCATAGCAACCGCCATAGGTAAATCGGGCACAGTGTTCATCGAAGGGGTTGTAGTACCAGCGCGGGATGCTCTCCTGGCAGATTCCCGTGTCTGGCAGGTCTACGCAGTGTCCTGGGGGATAAAAAGCAGGCCAGGTGGCAAGTTAGTCCCCAGGGTATCCTGCCACCATCTGCCAGGCTCCACACGGCTGCTGCCCACCACTTCCCAACCTGCATCATGCTCTAGGCAGCTGTGGATGAGTGAGGGCTTGAGAGGCCCCAAAAACAGCTGGCCATCTGCAGTGTTGCCAGAACCAAGGAAGACAAACCCTGGACAATAATATTAGGCATGAAGGTAAACTACACTGGCTTGGCCGGGCGTGGTGGCTCACGCCTGTAATCCTAGCACTCTGGGAGGCCGAGGCAGGCGGATCACTCAGGTCAGTAGTTGGAGATCAGACTGAGCAAGAACGAGACCCTATCTCTATTAAAAATAGAAATTAATTGGCCAACTAAAAAAATATATATATAAAAAAATTAGCTGGGCATGGTGGCACATGCCTGTAGTCCCAACTACTTGGGAGGCTGAGGCAGGAGGATTGCTTGAGCCCAGGAGTGTGAGGTTGCTGTGAGCTAGGCTGACGCCATGGCACTCTAGTCCGGGCAACAGAGTGAGACTCTACCTCCCCCCCAAAAAAAAAACCACTACACTGGCTCACAGTTATTTCTCCTTTTTTTTTTTTGTGATAGTCTTGTCTCCCAGGTTACAGTGCATAGAGTACAGTGATATCATCATAGCTCACTACAACCTTAAA